>APFE031407414.1:2946-13683 GCA_000404065.3 Pinus taeda
TAAAATTATTTTTTTTAAAAGCCGACCTCATCTCTTTAAAACCAAATTATTTTTTTACTATTTATCCTCTCACTAAGCTCTTCTACTAGCATCATTCAGAAATTGTCTTGATGATGGATCCTTGTTGGGATTTGAAACATTGACAAGTATGACTATTACTATGGATACTCCGAGATTCAACCTGAAGAAAATAAAAAATAAAAATAAATAAATAACACTATTGTTAAAATATATGCATTTGGTCATCCATGCATTGATGACATTCAATATCGAATGTAAACTAATATTGAAATTAATCATTGCAAGCCATATATCTTCCCCTCTTTTCTTTCCTAATAGGATACCTCACAATATGCATAGACTTTGTCATAATAACTACTCAGATAACAACATCCTCGCTACACCTTTCAAGTAGCTATGAGTTAGTTACCCGAGCTAGTAACACTATGGAGATGGGGGGCTCGATATGAAAGATTAGCGAATAGATGAAGAATTCAATAATAGAAAAACTGGTTTGTAGTTTATTTTCCTCAAAGAGGAATTGCGGGCAAGTTATGGCTCTTGATAAGAACAGTTAAGATCACAACATTGTGACTTAGAACATATTGAGTATATCAACAAGTGACTTGATCTTATCTCATCAAAGAAGACACATAAGATTGAAAAATATTGAATTAGTAATAACACTTCTAAGCTTAAATCAAATCGATTGCAAATTCATGGAACATTCTGGGATCCGATGGACATAACTAGTTTGTAGTTTATTTTCATCAAAGAGGAATTGAGGACAAGTCATGGCTCCCAAGATCAGTTAATACCACAACATTGTGCTTCAAAACACTTGTTGAGTAGATCCATAAATCAAGTGACTTGATGTTATCTTATGAAAGAAGACACATAAGATTGAAAAATATTGAATTAGTAATAACACTTCTGAGCTTAAATCAAATCGATTGCAAATTCATGGAACATTCTGGGATCCGATGGACATAACTAGTTTGTAGTTTATTTTCATCAAAGAGGAATTGAGGACAAGTCATGGCTCCCAATATCAGTTAATACCACAACATTGTGCTTCAAAACACTTGTTGAGTAGATCCATAGATCAAGTGACTTGATGTTATCTTATGAAAGAAGACACATAAGATTGAAAAATATTGAATTAGTAATAACACCCATGAGCATAAGTGGATTGCGGATTTTTGGAATATTCCAGGATCCGACAGACATGGATGAGGTCAAATAAATAATTTGCCTCGCCTATGTCACTCAGATCTAAAAATATTTTGGAAATCCACAATCAACATAAAGATGCCCTAATAACACACTGTTGTTAAAATAATTTTAGTAAAAGTTGCCTAATCACTTAACAACTCTCACAAATGGATGAGATCAAATAATAAGTTACCTCACCTATGTCACTCAGATCTCAAAATATTTTGGAAATCCACAATCAACATAAAGATGCCCTAATAACACATTGTTGTTAAAATAATTTTAGTAAAAGTTGCCTGATCACTTAACAACTCTCACAAACTAATACATAAACTAACCAAACATGTTCATAGGAAGTCAACGTAGGGCACACACCCAAACATGTTCATAGGAAGTCAGCCTAGGGCACACACTTTCTAGCTGATTTTCATCTGAGGTTAATCACTTAACAACTCTCACAAACTAATAAATAAACTAACCAAACATGTTCATAGGAAGTCAACCTAGGGCACACACCCAAACATGTTCATAGGAAGTCAACCTAGGGCACATACTTTCTAGCCGATTTTCATCTGAGGTTAAATATCAATGAGTCTAATCTAAACATGTTACTGATTTTCTTTTTGGAAGTTGGGTTAGTGAGACATGTTTGAGGGGATTGAACTTCTGATCACTTGGATTTACAAGGGCTTTCCAACATGCTTTTTCCAATTGTGCTATCACCTGTAGACAACATGCTACTAAAATATTATCCAAACAAACATAGAATCTAGAAAAAATAATTAGGCTCCCTAGCGTCTAAATTCAGCGAAATTGAATTTGGTCTAGACATTAGGTCAAAAGAAATAAACTTTAAATTACTCAAGGTGGGAAATGTCCATGAAATAACAAGAAAGAAATTTCCATTTTTTTTGTAGTGGTAGTCATCGTCAGCACCTCCTTCATGGTGATCGAGGTGCTAGCTACAACCATGACATTGGAGAAAGAAAATCTCGATCTTGAACTACAATTCCTTGGACCAAAAAAAAAAAACCTTAATTCTGATTGAACATATTCAATTTCACAAAAATTCCTAGAACAACCAATATGCCAAAAAAAACTTGTCAATATTCAACCAACCCTGCAATATTGGGCTTGTAAAAAATAATAGAAAAATGTGAATACTGGAAGTCAATACCAGAATCCACCTCGATACGAATATGACCACTGTTGAAATAGAAGATCAAGGATCCAAATAGTGCTTTGTAATTGCACCTCTCCAATGGTTGATGTTGAGGAAGAAGTAGAATGTAACGACCTTGTGATCTAAGTGGCTCCAGAGACACACACAGGACAAAGAGGGCTTATGGAAGCTTGAAAATCAAAGTGATCAAAATGATTTAGAACTAGGACCAGAGTGTAGATCTCGTCATCCTAATCATGGTGGTGTGAATGGTTCGTCAAACCGAGTCTGTATGCGAAAGTTAGGAGAAGTCAAAGTTCAAGTTGACTTGGGTGACTAGGCAGGCTTAAGGAGGCCACAATTTGGACAAAATCCAGCCACTGGATTCCAGCCAACTTGGGCCAGATTCTAGGTGAGTTTGTGGCCTGATTAATTTGTCTCCTTCGGTCAAATTTCGAATTTTAAAAAATGACCATGGACTTTTTTTTGTTAAAAAAATATATAAAAAAATGGTGGTAGGCCATAACCCCCACCACCACTGTTGGACCCCAAATAAATTATATTTATAAAAAAATTTGGTCCGACAAGTTGTGACCCCCGTCGACCCCCCAACCTTACCATAAAAAATTTACATTAAATGTGGCTTGGCGACCATCACCTCGCCGAGCCCTCCAACCCACACCATAACATTAAAACATAATATATGGGGTGGGCACAAGCCACCTTCGGTGGACCTGGCCCACACCTCCAAGACCATAACCTCATGCGTCATATTAAAAGGGAGGCCTGTGGGAGTTGAACCCATGGCCGAAGGGAGGGCCAACCCCGCCCACGTGGTGGCCTCATATGCCACCCCTCTAATGTAATAGTTATGCATGTACAAATAAACCTCTGTCAGTTCCAAAGTTAATGCAAACACCAACCCATAAAAATGTGCGTCATTTGTAATTTAAAACAAAACACCAAAACAATAAAATATTATGGGCCATATTTGGGAGGAGTGGGGATTTGAACCCCGGACCCCGTGGTCCCCATTGCTATGTTTTGATCAATGGACGAAACAAATTTCTTGTTTACTCCGCCACCAGTTTAATATATAAACCCTTCTTTTATTTGCACGAGAAGAAGCATGGAGGAACCAGGAGTGGGCATGGAAATCGAGACGATTTTTTTTAATTAATTTATTTGCAGGTGGAACCATGACTGAGTGAAATTTCCAGGAGGGTGAAATTTCCAGGAGGGTGAAATTTTTGCAGTGTCCAAATTAGACAAATTTTTTGTTGATCTTATACCTCTCAGTGACATGAACCCGATGGAGCAGTTAGTTTCTTGATCTGAGCAGCCGATTTGCAGAGGACCCAGAGGAGGGAATCTTTGAGGAATCTAGGGAGAATCTAAAAGATTCCTTAAGCCCCAGATTTTCACTTTCTTAGAATTCAGAAATTTGACAATCGATTTTGCACTATTCAATGCCACAAATCTGATGGTATTTTTAGATTTTCCATTTGCTCATTTCATTTTCCAGCCATTTTTCTAAGTGGATTGCAAGTGTCAACATGCAACATGCGAGCAATCAATCCATGAGATTCAACGCAGTGAGATTGATGGTACAAACAACTTCAACAGTTTGACATCCTTTTCTTCAAATGGCCCCAGGATGTGAGGTATATGCAGTGTGTTCATGTACTTCTTTTTGCGATGCATTGTGTTGCACAGATCCCTGATGTTTGATGAGGGATGTTGTTTGTTACTTGTTTTCATGATTCCTACTTGATGTGATGCAGAATCATCCGTGTGATGTACTTGTGGTCATGATTCGTCATGTTTTTTTCGAGATCCATTTGTCGTCATGTTGATGGGATACTCATGTTGTCACCATGTATGTTTTCATTGAGATCCCTTTTATGCCATGTTGGCGGGATGATCATCATTCATGAGTTTTGTGTCATACTAATAGGAGTCCTTTTTGACTGAGAGTCCTTGTAGTGGAACATCTCTTGGAGCCACTCATAGGTGAGGGAATTTTCATTGTATGATAGCGACATCACCTCTTATGTACATCATCACTATTGACAACACTTAATGGAGTGACCTACACCATCTTGACACCGAGGCCCGAAGATGTAGTCCCTCCTGGACGAACTCCGTTATCAACGACTTATGTTTTCATGTGTTGATGATTGTCATGTTCCTCTTCCTTACAACATGTAGATGTAGTCATTTATGTTCTTTTAATAATGCAATTTAAAACATCACGAAAGTAAAAGGTCTTGGAAGGGTCCTTTGTCACACTCGGACATGGATCAAGTGGTATCAGAGTGGTCTTTGTGTGGGTGTGAATTGCAAGTGTGAGCAACATGCAACGACAAAGGATGAAAAAGCGATGTATGAGACCATGCTAAAAAATTCCAAAAGGGTGGAAATAATGTATGAAACTCTACAAAAAGAGATAAAGGAAAAGGAGTGATTGCAGCTTCAGTTGCAAGCCATGGAAGAGGCCCTGGAAGAACTAAAGCACAATAACCAAAGTCTTCAAACAGATAACACTGAATTGAAGATGCTTTTACATGAAGAGAAAGAGGAGAAACATAGTTTGCTATGACAGTTGTAAGCAAAGGACGAGGCCTTGGGAAAGCTGCAGCATGACCCATGTGAGGTAAAAGGTAGTTCTCTGAATTCATGTATGTGTCCTGATGATGATTTCACTATTTTTGAAAATCATACCATAGGATTTGGCTCCAAACTGTTGAAGAAAATGGGGTATGAAGGCAAAAGGCTTGGGCTTTAATGGCTAAGGCATTGTCAACCCCATCAGATTAGAAGAATTACCTCGTCAAGCAGGACTTGGGTATGTTAGAAAGGAAGTTGGGCAATGCACCGAGACAACTAGCGAACCACCAACAACAGATGATGAGAAGCCATCATCAGTTCTTTCCAAATCGACAGAGGAGGTAAAAGATGTTTATTTCCTTTCCATTTCATCTTCACATAGTATGCTTTCCATTGGAGATTTGGAGATCCCAATTACAAGGACAAACATGAGGCTCCTTACCAGGATGAGGAACGAAGAGGAAAAAGAGCTTGGTGTTAATAACCAAGGCATAACTCAATTGTTGGAGGTTGTGCAGAGACCTCAATTTGCAGGCTTGAGATACACCAAGGGAGAATGCTCGAAGGTGTCAGATGCTTCCGAGATGTCGTCAAAATCGTTGAGGAAAGAGAATGATGGGAACACATCCCCATCATCCCATGACAATTTCCATTGCAGGGAAAGAGCTGAGACAAGCTCTCATCGCCATACTTACACCAGAGACAACGAGGAAATATATAACCATTTTCGATATTCGAATGTTCATTTAGATTATAATCATGTTTTAATGATGGACATAAATCAAGACATCGAAAAACATGTACCTTTTGTGGATTACATAACCATACATTTTCTAAGTGTTGGAAAAGAATAACAACACAAACAAAGAAGAGGCATGAAATACCTTCTCAACAACAGGTAAAGAAACATGTTAAACAGATCAGGACGAAGAAGACCTATTGCAGTCATTGCGACAAAAGTGGCCATTAAAGAGCCACTTGTTGGAGGCTCCATCCAGAGCAGTGCCTTAAAGACAAAGCATCGGTGCATGAACCAGGTGAAACAATTGTTTGACAAGAAAGACCACCACAGGGAGGCGACCCATTCGCATTGATAAGTGAAAAATGGTCTCTAGATATGTTAGCATTTCATGGTCATGCTTTTGTAAATCATTTGTTACATTTTAAAATGTAAAAGTGATTACGTGTTTCCATCACTTGTTAAGCAACAATGATGTCTGGTCTTATTTTGAGTTGCATGATAAATTGTGAATGTGATGTCATGTTTCCATCACTTGTGTTGGCCTTATTTTTTGTAAATCATGTGTTGCAGTGATGGTGAGTTTTCCATCACTTGTTGAAGCAACAATGATATGTTGGCCTTGTTTTCGTAGCTGGGGTATTGTGTCCATCTTGATGTAGACTTGCCCACTGAGTATGTGTTATAAAATTGTGGAAAGTGTGGGATGCTTGGGTCATTAGTTGGTCATGAAAGTCAAGCATGTAATTTTCAAAATAATGTACTATAGGTTGCAAAGGTTGCAGGTGTTGGCTCATCACTTAAGGCTCCGAAGAACAAAGGTGAAGGAGATGGAAGCGAGACCTTTTCAGGACACTTGAGATGTAGACAAGGTACAAAAAAGTTGCAAAATGTTTTTCATGCTTTTGGAGGACCAAAAGCTCCTCAGTGGGGAGGATTGATCCAGCTGGCTCCAGAGACACACACATGACAAGGAGGGCTTATGGAAGCTTGAAAATCAAAGTGATTGGAATGATTTCGAACCAAGACCAGAGTGTAGATCTTGTCGTCTTGGTAGACGTGGTGTGAATGGTTCATCAAACCGAGTTCATATGCGAAAGTTAGGAGAAGTTAAAGTTTAGGTTGACTTTGGTGACTAGGCAGGCTTAAGGAGGTTGCAATTTGGACAAAATCTGGCCACCGGATTCTGGCTAACCTGAGTCAGATTCTGGGCGAATTTGTGGCCTAATTAATTTGTCTCCTTCGGTCAAATTTTGAATTTTTAGGCCTCTTCACTATGCCAAAGAAACCCTAACCTTTGTCATTCTGTTGCTGTTCCAGTGCTTTGCTGCTCCGTCGAGGTCATGGTCGTGGGGTGGCTCGACTCTCAGCTCTCATCCGCCATTCAAACAAAGTGGGTGCTCTGGCGACTGTGACCTTGGTCCGCAGCTTCCTTACTCCGTTTGCAAGGGCTCAGCTCCTCTGTTCACTGTACAGTTATTTAAACTGTCAGTAGTTACATTGGGAGTTACGGCTGCTCCCATGGCCACCTCTGCAACCCATTGCTTCAGCTCAAAAGATGTCGAGGAAGGCGATCCAGGCCAGGAGAAAGCAATTCATGGTGCCCAGAGATGCGCCATAACCCTTCACGCACCTAGATCTGCAAGTCATCTTGGCTCCAGAGGACAGAAGGTTTTGAAATGCGGAAGAATTGAGAATGATGCAACATCCGCGCTCACAGCAGAAGGGGTCGGAGCAAATCACCTCCAGCAATGTGTAGGAATGTCGCTTTCATTGAGGAATAACTTATGGAAGCAAAGGAATGGGGATTTCAGCGACATCAAGGCTGGATCTGTAGGGTTTTCGGCGCCAGTTACCGGATCTGCCACTGCAACCCAAGAAAGGCTGCTGTATGCAGACGGGTTGTTCTCTCCCGCTGTAACGCCAGAAGAGGCGGGCTTACTTAGGGTAACCGAAAAAGCATTATCGAGGAAGATGGAGATTTACCAAGCCGATCACTTGGTTTATCGCAGCGTTTTCGGCAACATCAATGGCAGCTCCGGAGTCTTCCACGTCCCTGCGCCCTGTGATCATCTGGATGGATTTCAGGAGTATCCGTTTGATGCGGCACACGGAGGCTCAATGAAACGCAGTCCTAGCTTCATATCTGACAAAGATCTACCAGATCCGACCACCCAGAAGGCAGAAAAGACCACGCTCTGGCCAGATCCAGAGATCCGCATGGGGTCTAGACCTTCATCTGATTTCTTTTAGATCCAAATTTCTCATCCTTCAGGCAGAACAATCATGCAATGGGTCAGGCCTTCAGTTCTGGTGCAGGAACTCACACTGAATCTAGAGCGCAGAATGGGGATCCCATCAAACCTTCTGCGACTTCTCTTTCAAGGTAAACAACTTGAAGACCCTCTTCCCCTCTCTTCTTACAGCATTTCTAGAAACAGCTTGGTGGTGGCGACCCTTCGTTTGAGAGGAGGTGCAGCTGGACAATCTTCCTCTACTTGGCCTTTCTCTTACAAAGACACAGTTCACTCTGAGAACCCCAAACCCTCGGAAGCCCTTAAATCTAAGGCCTTCTTGGTTGACAAGATTGAAGAAGTTCCCTTTGTGGAACTCATAAATGAATATCTGGCTTCCCAACATCAAGATTTTGCAGAAATAGCCATCATTTGCAGATTTAATGGATTATGGCCGCGATCTCAGGATCTCTATGCATGGATCCATGCAAACTGGACACATCACTGTAAGATATTTTTCTGTTCGAAAGGTTATTTCATTGTTCTATTTTATAACTCTAAGCACTATGAAAAGGCCTTAGAAGAGGGCCCTTGGTTCATGGGAACTGCAGGGCTATTTTTGACTCCTTGGTTCCCAGACTTTGATCCAGCCACTGCAGTCATTACCAAGACACCGGTATGGATTCGGCTTCCAAATTTACCTGCCCACCTATGGAGTACTCAAGTCTTCAGAGCTATAGGAAATACCTTGGGCAACTTCCTCCATGGAGACTTATGGCGGGAAGCCAAAGGTCTCTACTCATATGCAAGAATATGTGTGGAGTTAGATCTGAGCAAAGGTCTTCCAGAACAAATCAATCTCAAGATAAACGACTTTTTCTGGACCCAGACACTGGATTATGAGAATACAGCTTTTCGATGCCGCCATTGCCACCAATCTGGGCATTTACAGAATACATGCCCATCTTGCCCGGCAAAGCAGAACAAGGCCAACGTCTCCAAGCCCAAGTCCAAGCGCTGGGCTCCATGCTCTCCTCCTCCAGTCACGGACTCTGATTCCTCCAGCTCTGAAGATGAAGATAGCGATGAAGAATTGAATCAGGCCCCTCATTTCGTGGCCCCTTCCATTGATGGATTGGTGCCTTCCTCCGACTCAGCCATTGCTCAGAAACATGCACATTTGTCCTCTTCCTCGGACTCTGAAAAGGAGGGCTCCCCTGTGGAGGAGCCCAATCTTCAAGTTGTAATCGCTCATCCACCCCAAAATGGTTGGGTTGAAGTTAAAAAAAGGAAAGGGAAAAAGCTTCGTGTTGATGCCTCTACCCTTTCAGGGTAGCTTTCAATGCTTCTTTAGCTGCCAGTGCTTTGTTGTAGCTCCTTGCTTGCTTAAGTCCTTCTCTGGAACTGAGGTTGATAGTCCTATCATTTCCGGTTGCCGATATCATGCTTCTATGGAATGTAACCTATTGTACAATATTTTTGCTTAATAGAATTAGTCTTTATCGAGAAATTTTTTTTTTTTGAATTTTTAAAAATGACCATGGATATTTTTCTGTTAAAAAATATATATAAAAAAATGGCGGCGAGCCATGATCCCCGGCACCGCCGTCGAACCCCAAATAAATTATATTTATAAAAAAAAATTGGGCCAGTAGGCTGTGACCCCCATCGGCCCCCAACCTTACCATAACAAATTTACATTAAATGTGGCTCGACGGCCATCACCTCGTCGAGCCCTCCAACCCACACCATAACATTAAAACACAATATATGGGGTGGGCATGGGCCACCTCGGGTGGACCCGAACCACACCCCAAGACCATAACCTCATGTGCTGTATTAAAAGGGAGGCCGGTGGGAGTTGCAACCATGGCTAGAGGGAGGGTTGGCCCCGCCCACGTGGCGGACTCATATGCCACCCCTCTAGTGTAACAATCATGCATGTACAAACAACCTCCGCAGGTTCCAAAGTTAATGCAACCACCAACCCATAAAAATGAGCGTCGTTTGTAATTTAAAACAAGGCACCAAAACAATAAAATATTACGCACCATGTTTGGGAGGGGTGAGGATTTGAACCCCGGACCCCGTGGTACCCATTGCTAAGTTTTGACCAACAGACGAAACAAATTTCTTGTTTACTCCGCCACCAGTTTAATATATAAACCTGAATTTTATTTGCATGGAAATAAGCATGCAGGAACTAGGAGCGGGCATGGAAATCGAGACAATTTTTTTTAATTAATTTATTTGCAGGTGGAACCATTACTGAGCGTAATTTCCAGGAGTGCGAAATTTTTGCAGTGTCCAAATTGGACAAATTTTATGTCAATATTACACCTATCAGCAACGCGAACCCGATAGTGCAGTCAGTTTCCTGATCTGAGTAGCGGATTTGTAGAGGACCCGGAGGAGGGAATCTTTGAGGAATCTAGGGGAATCTAAAATATTCCTTAAAACCTAGATTTTCACTTTCTCATAATTTAGAAATTTGACAGTCGAGTTTTCACTATTCGACACCACAAATCTGATTGTGTGTTCAAATTTTCCATTTTCTCATTTCATTTTCTAGCCACTTTTCTAAGTGGATTGCAAGTGCAAGCATGCAATGTGCGAGTAGTCAATCCATGAGATTTGACGCAGCGAGATTGATGGTACGAATAGATTCAACAATTTGACATCGTTTTCTTCAGATGGCCCTAGGATGTGAGGTATATGCAGTGTGTTCATGTATTTATTTTTGTGATGCATTATGCTACACAAATCCCTGTATGATG
>APFE031407422.1:0-137860 GCA_000404065.3 Pinus taeda
GATTGTGGTCGGATCTCATGCAGGTGGAGATTAGGAGGAGCACATGAGATGGTTCTTCATCTAAGGATGATGATGAAGAAAATCTAGCCTTAGCAAGTAAGGCAAGGAAAGGGAAGGGGAAGGCTTCCCATTCCAAATCAAATTCTTCTCATGGAGGGAAGAAGGGTGACAATTCTAAAGTGAGATGCTTTAATTGTCACAAGATGGGACATTATGCGACTAATTTCCCATCGAAGAAGTCCAAGAAGGGATCCTCGGAAGGATCGGAAGTTGAGGAATTAGCCTCTCAATTCGAAATGGACTTTACCCTCATTGCATGCATGGTGTCATCGATGATGGGTTGTGTTTGGTATCTTGATAGTGGAGCGTCATTCCACATGAACGGAGATAAAACTTTATTCAGTGCCTTGGAGGAGAAAGACCTCAAGATGCGCATAGAGATGGGTGACGACCGAAGGTATAGTGTTTCAGGAGTGGGCACAGTTTCTTTTCAGAGGGAGCATGGACCTCCTATCACCTTGACAGATGTGATGTATGTTCATGGATTGAAGAAGAACTTGGTATCGATCACGATGTTGGAGGACAAAGGCTACAACGTTGTCTTCAGTAAAGGAAAGGCATTCCTAAGACACATATCCATGGGTTAGACCAAGAGGATATGGATTTGGGTGAAGAATCTCTATAAACTAGAGGTAGATGATTGTGTAGCATTAAGTACAAAAGAAGAATTGGTGCAAAGCCAAGACATTGGCGAGTTGTGGCACGGGCGGTTGGGCCATTTTCATCATGGGGCTTTGAAGATAATGCAACCGATATCTATAGGACTTCCCAAAGGTAAACTTGAGCAAGTTGACACATGCAAAGGTTGTACCTTGGGAAAGTACACCAAGTCTTCCTTTCATGATCGAGAGAGTTGAGCATAGGCTATCTTAGAGCGAGTTCATACTGATGTGTGTGGACCATTCTCGATGGCATCAACAGTGAAGCAAATGTATTTTGTGATTTTCATTGATGACTATTCTCGCAAATGCTAGATTTATTTCATGCAGAAGAAGGACCAAACCTTCACAAAGTTTTGTGAGTTCAAACCTTTGGTTGAGAAAGAGTCAGGGAAGAAGATCAAGGCCTTGAGAATCGACAACAATGGAGAATATGTCTCTCAATAGTTTAAGGAATTTTGTGCAGCGGAAGGAATTAAACGAGAGTTGACGGCACCTCATAACCCACAACAAAATGGGGTGGCCGAAAGGAAGAACATAACTATTGTAGGGGTAGCACGGGCAATGCTGCATGACCAAGGCCTACCACTTCACTTGTGGGATGATGCATGCAACACATCAGTCTATTTGCATAATAGAAGCCCGCATCACATTCTTGGGATGAAGACACTAGAGGAAGCTTTCTCCAGTAAGAGGCCAGGTGTGGGTCACTTCAGGATCTTTGGCTCATCAGTATATTGCCATGTGACAAAGGATGCACGGAAGAAGCTTGAGCCAACGACATAGTTGGGGATACTTGTGGGGTACACTGATACACCTCACAACTATCGGGTGTACTTGCCTACCAGTCGGAGGACAGTGGTTTGCAAAAATCTCAAGTTTAATGAGTAGAAGGCCATGTGAGTTTCCCTTGAGAGGGAGCTCCAACTACATGTTGTGGAGGAATTGATGGTTCCTAAGGAGGAGGAGCCTCAGATTGACGCAGAGCAGCCACATGTAGAGGTTCCAGGAGTGGAGACATCCATTCAAGCAGAGTCTTCCAGAGATGGAAAGAAACGCACACGAGAAGCTGATAGACTGTTGAAGGATGCGAGAGAGAATGTGGGAGCACCATTTTCTCAACGCAGATAGAGGAGGTCACCTAAGAGGTACACTGGATACATGGCCCTTGTTGGACAATGTGTTTAGACTAAGCCATCTTCCTTTGAGGAAGAAGTGCAGCAACCGATTTGGGTTGATGCTATGGTGGAGGAATATGACTCCATAGTTCGTAACAGTGTTTGGGACATGGTTCTGAGACTGGAGAAGAAGTCAGTTGTGAGTTCCCATTGGCTTTACAAGGTAAAGCAAGTTGTTGATGATGGGAGGATCATGTTTCTGCAGTACATTTCAACAAAGGAGCAAGATACTGACATTTTGACAAAGGCATTGTCAAAGTGTAAATTCGAGTTCCATAGAGACAAGATCGAGGTGGCAGATAATCCATTTCTTGTTGAGAGGGAGTGTTGAAATGTGGCAACAAGAATATCCCAATTTAATTTGTCCTTGAATTAAATTGTGAATTAAAATCGAATTTAGTCTTAACAACTACTTGGAAATAATTAATTAAGTTATTTTGACTTAATTAGTTGGAGAAATTCAAGTTATAAGTCTTTTTGAAGTCATGCAAGAGTTATCCCTTACATTAAGGAGATAATATTGAGTTATATTTGAGTTGTAATTAGTTAACTCAGTGTACTAGGTTAAGCCCATTTAAATTAGTTCCATACTGTTTGAGGAACTAATAGAGAGTTAACAGTCAGTTGATGCATGCATGCACTCAACTATTGTACTCCAGTTAACTGAAGATTCCCTCATCAGAAACTCATGCATGTCTATTATGAGAAAGACCCAGTTGAGATTAAAGTCAAGGACAATGTACTATCAGTTTCATGTGTTTTCTTATAAATAAAAATCATTCATGTAGTCAAGGATCATTCCCTGAGGATTGCATAGTTTTGACAGTGTGTGAGATCAGGTGATCATCCACTGGGTAGAAGAGGTTTTCCACTTGGTTGAAGGAGAATCATCCCAGAGGAACAACGCAAGGAAATAGGAGCTTGGAGGGCAGAGAGGAAGGCTAGTGAGCAGCCAAGATTTCATGTGAGCATCTGTGAGGATTGTACTAAGAGCTAGCTAACTGTGAGAGATAAGGCTTTGTATAATTCCTACGTATTTCCACCTTGTATGATAATACAGATAGTGGAGTTTTTAGCTGAGGCTTTCCCCAAAGTATTTTCATGTGTATTGTGCATTGATTCCTCTTCTTCTGGTTATATTGCTCAGCTTGATCTTTAAGCTTCCACAAATTGATAGTAGAAGTAGGTTATCGTATTCTGCTTTGATTTATATTGCATTATCGGGTTAACCTGCAGCTAGATTTTCTACAAATCATATCATGATCATGCTATTTATTTGATTCCAGGAAGTGTTCCTCCAAACATCAGGCCTTACAGATATCCCTATGCCCAAAAGAGTGAAATTGAACATATGGTTGTACAAATGCTAGAGTTTGGTATAATTCAACCAAGTCAAAGTTCTTTCTCTGCTGTAGTAGTATTGGTTCACAAGAAGGATGGATCATGGCGCATGTGTCCGGATTATAAAGAGCTCAACAAGCTCACTATTAAAGATAAATTTCTCATTCCTATCATTGATGAATTATTGGATGAATTGCATGGATCAATTTACTTCACCAAGTTGGATCTTCGTTCAGGATATCATCAAATCAAAATGAAGAGTGAAGACATCCCGAAAACAACATTTAGAACTCATGAGGATCTTTATGAATGTTTGGTCATGCCTTTTGGCCTTACCAATGCACTTTCTACATTTCAAGGTTTGATGAATTCCATTTCCAAACCTGCCCTTAGAAAATTTGTGTTAGTATTTTTTGATGATATACAAATCTACAACAAGTCTTGGAAGGATCATGTTCAACATGTTGACAGGGTGCTCAAACTATTGGAGGAGAAACAATTATATGAAAAAAGCTCCAACTTTGGAGTACAAGTGGTGGAATATCTTGGTCATATTGTATCTCATGAAGGTGTTAAAGTAGACCCTAGCAAAATTAAAACCATTAAGGAATGGAAAATCCCCACCTCCATAAAGCATTTGCGAGGATTTCTCAGGTTGACAGGGTATTATTGCAAGTTTATTAAGAATTATGGGAGAATAGCAGCACCTCTAACAACATTATTGATGAAAGATGAATTTTTATGGACTCCAAAAGCAGCGGAGGCCTCCAAACATCTTAAAGAGGCAATGTGCGAAGCACCCGTCTTAGCTACGTCGGACTTCACAAAAACCTTTATTGTGGAATCTCATGCCTTAGGAAATGGAATTAGTGTTGTTTTAATGCAAGAATAAAGACCCATTTCTTTTGAAAGTTGTCCAATCAAAGGAAAGTATTTACACAAAGCTATTTATGAGAAGGAAATGTTAGCAATACTACATGCAATTAAGAAATGAAGACCCTACCTAATGAGAAGACACTTTAAGGTAAAAACAAATAATGATAGTCTTAAATACTTTTTTAGAAAAATAATTATCTTCAGAAGAGCAACAAAAATGGGTCACAAAGACGTTGGGTTATGACTTTGAAATCATCTACAAAAAAGGGAAGCAAAATGTTGTGGTAGATGCACTTTCAAGAAAGGATGAGGATGTGGAATCATTTCTTTGCATCATTTATATTATCCAACCAGATTGGACAAATGAAGCAAGGGATGAATGGAAGAATGACGAAGAAGTGTGTACACTCATTCAAAAGTTACAACAAGTTTCCAGTACCTATGATACATATAGCTGGAAAAATGATTTGTTATGGTACAAATATCGTTTATACCTATGTAAGAATACCCAAATCAAACAAAAGATTCTTATGGAATTTCAAACCTCTCCCTTAGGAGGGCACTCAAGATTTCTAAAAAATTATCACATGGTTAAGAAGGTTTTTTTTGGGATGGCTATAAATTGGATATTCAAAAGTTTGTGGCGGAATGTTTGGTTTGCCAACAAAATAAAGTTGAAACAATTAATGTTGGGTGTGGAGCTTGATTATCTTTTTTATTCAGAGGTATCACTACATTGGATCCCAATTTGTAATGTGGCGGTAACGCCACCCGTAAAATGTGCAAGGGGGGCTCGGGGGGCGGTTGCGATCTTTGGGATCCCCCCCCGGGCGGGGGATCGGGGGCAATGCCCCCGAAGCTAAAATTAGATGTAAAATAGCCTTGTAAAATGTTGGTAATTTCGTAGTCAATCTGGGTTGTTCATTAGGCGAAGATCTAATGGTAGAAGTTATGTTTAATTTAGGGTTTTTTGCTCTAGAAGGCAACCCCTCGCTATATATGAGGGAATTGTATTGCGTCTATGTAGATCTGTATTCTGAGTGAGGAAGAGAGAGGAGATTGAGAGCGAAGAGGGAGTTATAGCGGATCTGTTGTAGGTTGTATCTCTTCAGTTTGCTGGATAATATAAAAGGAAGGACTGGTTGTTTCTCCGTGGATGTAGCCCAAATTTGGTGAACCACATATATCTATGTCTCTCTTGTTTTATGTGTTTATATTTATGCAATATATTTTATGTGTTCCATTTATATGTAATATATAATTGTCTAAAAACTTGTATCAGAGCTGAAGGTCTATTTAGCTGATAAACTCGCAAGAGAGAAGGGTTCCTGGTTCGAGTGGGAGCAATGAGGAAGATGGTAGGTTTAGGGTTGAAAAATTTAACAGCCAAAACTACCAGTTGTGGAAGATGTAGTTGGAAGATTATTTGTATCAGAAAGATTCGTACCTACCATTGAGCGAAAAGACAAAGAAGCCAATGAGTATGACAAACACAGAATGGGATATTCTTGACAGAAAGGCACTTGGAACAATATAGCTATGCCTAGCGTTGTCGGTAGCCTTTAATATTTCAAAGGAAACAACAACAGAGGGTTTAATGTCAACATTGGCCAAATTATATGAAAATCCCTCAACCTCAAATAAGGTATTTCTTATGAAGTGTTTATTTAATATGAAGATGTCAGAAGGTGGAACTGTTGCTAATCATTTAAATGAATTTAATACAGTTACTAGTCAGTTAAGTTCTGTAGGAGTAACCTTTGATTATGAAGTTAGGGCTTTGTTATTTCTGTGCTCATTGCCAGAAATTTGGAATGGTTTAGTTATGGCCATTAGTAACTCTATCTCTGGATCTAGTACTTTAAAGTTTGATGATGTTGTCAGTGCAATCCTTAGCGAGGAAATGAGACAGAAAAGCTCTGGTGAGACATCAAGTAATGCTTTGACTGCAGAGGCTAGGGGAAGAAAAATGGAAGAGGAAAGAGCCCAAGATATTGCAGTAAGTCAAGGAAAGGAAGATCCAAGTCTAGATCGTGGATAGTGTGCTAGAAATGCGGGAAGAAAGGACACTTGAAGAAAGATTGCAAGTCTCGAAAGGGAAAAGAAGGAGACTTGCAGCAAGAAAACAATCATGAAGCGAATGTAACAGGTGATGTGTTGCAAGATGCTTTGATTCTTTCATTAGAAAATACTATTGATGCCTAGGTGGTAGATTCAAAGGTCTCATTCCATGCCACATCTGATAGGAAATATTTTCATGATTATGTTCAAGGAGATTTTGGAGAGGTTCGATTGGGTGATGATAAACCCTGTAAAATCATTGGAATGAGTACAGTTTTCATAAAACAACAGAATGGAAATCAATGGCTATTGAAAGAGGTAAGGCATGTTCCAGATTTGAAGAAAAATCTGATTTCAACAGAGCATTTGGGAGGTGAAGGTTGTGTACCAACCTTTACAGATAAAACCTGGAAGGTCACTAAAGGAGCATTGGTAATAGCGAAAGGAGAAAAGGTTGGTACATTGTATTTATGCAATGGTATTTCTAATTATGTTAGTACTTTAACCTCTACATGAGAAGATATGATATTGTGACATCATAGGCTTGGGCACATGAGTGAGAAGGGGATGCAGATTCTTCACTCAAGAAATTTGTTGCCAGATTTGAAGCATGTTTATTTAAAATTATGTGAGAATTGTGTTTATGAAAAACAGAAGAGAGTCAGATTCCTCTGAGTTGGGAAAGAAAAGAAGAGCGAAAAATTAGAGCTTGTGCATACAGATGCATGGGGACCTGCTCAGGTATCATCTCTTGGTGGCTCTCATTATTATGTTAGTTTTATTAATGATGCAACCAGAAAAACCTGGATTTACTGTATTCGAAATAAGTCTGATGTATTTGATACTTTCAAGAAATGGAAAGCTTTGGTTGAAAATGAGACAAGAAAAAGGTTGAAGTGTCTCAAATCAAACAATGGAAGTGAATATTGCAATAAAGAGTTTGATAGGTACTATTCAGAGAATGGAATTCACAGAGAGAAGACAATTCCAGGAACACCACAAGGAAATGGTGTGTCAGAAAGGATGAACAGGACAATCATGGAGCATGCAAGGTGCATGAGATTGCATGCAAGATTGTCTTTACAATTTTGGGCAAATAATGTAGATGTTGTTGTTTATCTAATAAACAGAGCGCCTTCAAGTTCCTCAGATTGTGGTATTCCAGAGGAGGCATGGATAGGTAAAAAAGTAAACTACTCATTCTTAAAGACTTTTGGATGTGAAGCCTTTGTCCATATTAATAACGAAAATAGAACAAAGCTTGAGGCAAAATCAAAGAAATGTACCTTTATTGGATATGGTGTTAATGATTTTGGTTATCTCTTTTATGATTATGAAAAACACGAAATCATTAGGAGCAGAGATGTCATATTCAATGAAATTTTTTTGTATAATGATCAGATTCAGGAAAAGAAACAGGAAAAAGAAAACAGATAATACACAGTTCTTGATGAGATCACAGAAAAAGTGAAGGTGCCTGAAAATCATAATGATCAACAACTAGAACAACAACAACAACAACAACCACAACCACAACCACAACAACAACAAGCATCTCAAACGCCTAAACATGGTGTTAGAAGATCTACCATGATAAGTAGACCCCTTGAACGATACTCTCCTTCATTATATTATGTATTGTTGATTGATTCTGGTGAACCAGAATGCTATGAAGAAGCAGTGCAGGAAGAAACCAAGAAGAAGTGGGAGCAAGCCATGAAGGAAGAGATGGGATCCTTAACACATAACCAGAGTTGTGACTTAGTCAGATTTCCTGTAGGCAAAAAAGCATTGCAGAATAAATGGGTTTATAGGTTGAAGGAAGAAGATGGAGGTAGAAAAAGGTATAAAGTTAGACTTGTGGTGAAGGGGTTTGCACAGAAAAAGGGTATAGACTTTGATGAGATATTTTCTCATGTTGTTAAAATGAATTCAATCAGAACTATTTTGAGTCTAGTAGCAGCTGAAGATTTGCGTCTTGAGCAGTTAGATGTAAACACAACCTTTCTCCATGGGGATTTGGAGGAAGAGATATATATGCAGCAAAAACAAGGATATGAGATAAAAGGGAAGGAGAAACTAGTGTGCAAGTTGAAGAAAAACTTGTATGGCTTAAATCAGGCTCCAAGGCAGTGGTATCTAAAATTTGACAGGTTTATGTCTTAACAAGGTTATACTAGATGTCACTCTGACCATTGTGTTTATCTCAGAAGACAAAATGATGGCAACTATATTATATTGTTATTAAATGACATGCCCTTTACAGGTTCTAACATGCAGGAAATAAATGTGCTCAAATAAAATTGGCAAACTCATTTGCAATGAAGGATTTGGATGATGCAAAACAAATCCTTGGTATGAGAATAACTAGAGGCATGAAAAATAAAAAATTAACATTGTCTCAGAGTGAGTACACAGAAAAGGTATTGAAAAGATTTAATATGCAGAATGAAAAACCAGTTAGTATACCTTTGGCTAGCCATTTCAAACTAAGTAAGGAGGTGTGTCCCAAGACTCGGGAAGAAATGGCTTGTATGTCTAAAGTTCCATATGCATCAACAGTTGGAAGCTTAATGTATGCAATGGTCTACACAAGGCCTGATATTGAACATGCAGTGGGAGTTGTAAGCAGGTACATGAAAAATCCAAGAAAAGAACATTGGATTGCAGTGAAGTGGATTCTCAAGTATTTGAGAGGTACCACAAATCAAGCATTTTTCTTTGGTGGTTCAAACATTTCTCTACAGGGATATGTTGATGTAGATATGGCCGGTGATGGAGATAAATGGAGGAGAACCACAGGGTATGTGTTTACTATAGGTGGAACAACTGTTAGTTGGGTCTCAAAAATGTAAAGTGTTGCTGCACTCTCAACAATGGAAGCATAGTATGTTGTTGCTACTGAGGCTAGTAAAGAAATGATTTGGTTACAAAGGTTTCTAATGAATTGGGTAAGAAGCAGGATTCGGGAAGGTTATAGAGTGATAGCCAAAGTGCCATACATATTGCAAAGAACTCTGCATTTCATTCCAAGACTAAACATATATAGCTCAAGTACCATTTCATACGGTTAGCATTGGAAGATGGACAGTTGAAGATGGAAAAGATACACACTAGCCAGAATCTTGCAGATATGTTAACAAAAGTTGTAACTAGGGAGAAACTGAGATTCTGCTTAGTTTCAATTGGTCTTCAAGTATGCTGAAGAAGATGAGAAACAACCAGGTCCAAAGTGGAGTCATTGTCCAACAAATGAAGCAGCAATGGAGTTGCTATAATCAGTCTCCAAGTGGGAGATTGTTGGGTGTGGAGTTTGATTATCTTCTTTATTAAGAGGTATCGCCACATTGGATCCCAATTCGTAATGTGGTGGCAACATCGCCCATAAAATGTACACTGCAAGGGGGGTCCAAGGGGGGGATGTGATCTTTGGGAGCCCCCCCCCCCCCGGCGGGGCCCCCGAAGCTAAAAATAGATGTAAAATTGCCTTGTAAAATGTTGTAATTTCATAGTCAATTTGGGTCGTTCATTAGGCGGAGATCTGACGATAGAAGTTATGTTTAATTTAGGGTTTTCTTCCCTAGAAGGTAACCCCTTGCTATATATGAGGGAATTATATTGTGTCTATGTAGATCTATATTCTGAGCGAAGAAGAGAGAGGAGATTGAGAGTGAAGAGGGAATTACAATGGATCTGCTATAGGTTGTATCTCTTCAGTTTTCTGGATAATATAAAAGGAAGGACTGACTATTTCTCCGTGGACATAGCCCAAATTGGGTGAACCACCTATATATGTGTCTCTTGTTTTATGTGGTTTCTGTGTTTATATTTCTGCAATATATTTATGTGTTCCATTGCTCTGTGATATATAATTTTCTAACAATTAACACCCCGGGTTTATTACAACCTTTATCCATTCCAAGCCAATGTTGGGGGGAGGTTTCAATGGATTTTATCACAGGTTTTCCCAAGTTCGAAGGAAAGAGTGTTATCATGGTGGTAGTTGATAAAATTACCAAGTATGCACACTTTTGTGCATTATCTCATCCATTTAAAGTGAGTACATTTTCTACTACATTTATGGAAACAATTCAAAAGCTACATGGAAACCCAAAGATTATTGTAAGCAACAGAGATGCCATTTTCACTGGAAATTTTAGGACATAATTATTTTCTTGTCTTGGTACTCAGTTAGCTCACAGATCATCTTATCATCCTTAATCTGATGGGAAAACTAAGATATTAAACAAATTTTTGGAAGGATATACTTTGCTTTGTATATGATAAACAGACACAATGGGTCAAATGGTCGCCTCTGGCTGAATGGTGGTATAACGCTTCCTTCCATACTACAGTAAAAATGACCCCATTTATGGCACTTTATGGATATCATCCACCATACATCACATCATATTTAAGAGAAAATTCTAAGGTTTAAGGAGTGGAGGATCACATCAAGCATCAATAACAAGTTCTCCAACTCTTAAAGGATAACCTCATTTTGGCACAGAATAGAATGAAACAATAGGCAGATCAACATTGCAGCGAAATCATTTTTGATGTAGGTGATTGGGTATTCCTATGACTACAACTATATAAACAAATGCCCCTCAAGCAAGCTAAGAAGGATGATAAATTATCACCAAAGTATTATGGTCTGTACAAGGTGTTGCAAAAGATAGTTACCATGGCATACAAATTGTAGCTTCTTGCAGCTTCCCGAGTGCACCCAGTTTTCCATGTTTCATGCTTAAAGAAGGTTATAAGTGACAAGCTCCCAGTTCAAACAATATTTCCAGAACTTGATGAGGAAGGAAAAAAACATATTGGAACCTGAAGTAGTCACAGAAACAAGAACTCGACAGCTACGTAATCGATCAATTTCAGAGTATCTCATCAAGTGGAAGAACTTACCTGTTGAAGATTCCACATGGGAGGATGCAAATTTTATACAAAAGCATCTAGAACTACTCAAGCGTTGAGGACAACACTTTTTTGAAGGATAGGGGAATGTTAGGTCCCTATAATACTAGTGATTCCCCCATTACTATTGTCATTTTAGCCCTTATTGTTATTGTTGTGCCCCTATTGTCCCCATATTGTTATTAATGTGCCCCATAGAATCCCACTATTATTATTTATGTGCCCTTATATTATTATTGTTATGTCGACTTTGATGATATTGTGACCCCTTAGACTCCTATATATAGAAAGGAGGTTTTTTCATTTGTATCATCCAAGAATTGTTAATTTATGTAATGTAAAGGAGGTTTCCCCTCAAAGATGTTGATTTCTAAGTCACTTATCTATCTTTTTGTGAGCTGGTTTCACAACATCCAACTATAACTTTTCCTATAGGAGCTTTCAGAAGCTGAAATTTTGGATCATAGTGAGGCAAAATTTTATTGATCACCTGGTCCAACTTTCAGATTGTTATCACTTAAGAAACAATTTCTAAATTCTGAACATCAGTTTTATTGCAAAGATTTGGTGTTAGTCCTGGTCTAGTCTTTCCATGGTTGCTTTAGTGTCTAAGTTCTAGAAGAGAGTCTTGTTGATATGGTCAAATAGGGTCAACACTCCGTTCTTGCTCATCACTGGTCCCACATCACACATAAATTCCATGTGTCAAATTTGTTTCAAGGTTCTATTGCGTTACGAAATTGTCTAGGAGTTTTCGTAGCGCAAAACCCAGAATTTGCACTGGCTGCGCTACGAAATCGGGGATTCGTGCAAATCCATAGCAAATCTCATCCAGCTGTCAAATCTATCAAAATCCATTATTTTTTACATCATCAGTTGTCAGCCCATACACTTTGCCTATCACATTCAACCGCTTATTCTCATCATTAGGGTCATTAGGTGTCTTGGTATGCACAGGTTGCAAGTTTCAAAAAGGAGCCAAGTATTCACAGTCATGATTATGTTTGGGTTCATGCATGAGGAGCAAATTGACAGGCGTTCAATTAGAATTCTTTGAAGATCAAGCGAGGTAATTTTCCTTGTCCATTTCAAGCGAGGCAGTTTTCCTTATCCATTTCAAGCGAGGTAGCTTCCTTATCCAATTCAAGCGAGGCATTGATCGATATTAAGACGGTGCAAGCTTGAGGTTGGCTGTTGAAGGCTTAGATATTATCCTAAAGAACAATGAAGTTGAACGAGCCTTCAAACAGGTTGGCTGTTGGAGGTTTTGTGAGAAACTTCAAGGAGGCCATATACAAGTTACCAGGGAATTTGCTTTAAATTTCACAGGATTGAATTCGAAAGTTGGGGTGCTCGAATTACCAATCTCTCCAGAGGTTATATTTGTAGTCACTGAAATTCCAAGGGGACAAGAGAGGTGGTTTAAAAATTTCAAGTTTGATATGACTCCATGCAAGGAATTTTTGAAGCCAGAGTTCATTGATTCAGACTTAAACAAGTCAGTACCTAGAAGTTTTGTCAAAGATTCATATGCCAATTTACTTACCTACATACAGAGATAATTCACCTGTGAGGGAAGGTATCATAAGGTGTATTCTTATCACTTCAAGCTTCTACTTCATTTCACTGGAAAGATATCTCTTGATTTGCCTTTCTATTTGTTTCATAGCCTAGGCAAAATGTGTGACAAGGTTCAGTTGAAGAAGGAAGCCTGTGAGACCTCGCTGTTTCATCATGGCTTAGTCAAGTTGATCGTTTTGCATGAGCTCCAGAAAATAGATAGTGAGTGGTCCATGTTCATGTTTATGTCTGGCTTCAAGAATGAAACTGGTCTCAGTCCTCAGGGTACAAAGATTTCTCCACCAACAGTTAGTCATCTTGCAGAGACAAGATCAAGGAGATTCATGAAGTTGAAAGCTAGGAAAAGGGTAAAGGAGCCCACAAGACCACTAGTAATCCAAGACACACCCCAACAGGCACAAAAAGGAAAAGGTCAGGTCAAAGAAGAGGTACAAGAACAATACACAGGTGAAACGATCCAAAGAAGAGTAACAGGAGCCAGTTAGCTAAAGAAAAAGGCAAGACAGTGGTAACTGAGAGAAGCCCGGTTTCAAAAGGAAGTCTGAATGATTTTCTTAAAGCTATTGACATTGAGGAGTCTCCTCTGGTTCGAGCAGACTTGATAGAAACATGTAAAGGCCAAAACCTCTAAAAAGCTCAAATTTGATGATCAGGTTTCTGAATTTGTTTTTAAGCCAAGAAGACCTGTGACAAGGCATTCAAAAGAGCTACAAGAGGCGCTGCTAGAAGCAAGTGAAACAGGGGAGGTAACAAACTCTCATGAAGGACCTATGGCTCCATCAGAAACATCGTCACGGCTGCATAAAAACGATAGAGGTAAAGCAGTTATCTCTCAACAAGAGGAATGTAGGTGTTATCACTTAGGTTGTTCCCTTTGACTCCTAAGGGAATACGACTGAGGTAACCACAAACCAATCTTTGGACTGCAAGTCCTAGCCTACCTGCAATCAGAGAGGGCTCTCTCTTCGTAATTTAGCTTTGTTTAGGGTGATTTTAGGCTAGTTATTGAGTACAAGGGTTTTTTTTGTGTTTTGGTGGAAAGGAGGATGGAATCAAGTAGAGAGGCAATGCATAGTGTGATAAGTTTCAAACCATTGGGCATGGAGTCAGGGAGTAGGACTGCTAGTGCATTTTCTTGGTCACAAGAGGATATGGAGCAAGATAGCTGCTCATGAAACAATCATTCAAGCTAAAGAGATGGATTGAAAGGTTAAGGAATGAGAGGCAACAAAGAAATCTCTCATTCAACATATCAGAAGGAAGGTGAAAGAGCTCTATCTAGGAGCAGTCAAGAATCCCTAGATAACTGCCAAACATGGGTAAATTCGAGGAAATGTGAGCCAAAGGGAATTCATATTCATTACCAATTCAGATGAAAACATAAAGAAACAACAGACCTTGAGCATAGAGTGCAGCCAAGCAAGTTCTAAGCTAATCTTTCTTTCTGCTATTTAGAGATACATGTATAATATGAGCATATATCAATGAAAACAGAGTTGAGAGGCACTTATTGAGTCATGTTGCAGCACTAGAATTCCATAATTCACCCTTCAAACATTAAAAACATAGCACACAGTCCATTCTCCAAGCTTTCAGTAGTCTTTGATTAAGGAAAACATATCAGATGTACAGAACGAGTCTCTCCTGGAGTGTATCAACCGATTCTCCCTTTTAAAAGTGTCTAAAGGGTGGTTTATAAAGAAAAATATTTATAGACTTCCCTTGAGTAGGTGTCAAGGGGGAAAAATATCTCAAAAAATATCTCTAAAGTAGATCTAAAAGAGATTTGTGTAGTAACTGTCTTCAATTCAAAGTTGTGTTGAAAATAAATGCACCAAAATATCTAAAAGAGCTGCGTTGGGGCAGCTGGCAACTCAAGTCATCCAACTGAGGGCTGCGCATGAGAGAGCAGCCTCAAAAATGGGTGAACGATGGTCCTTGAGCCGTGTGCTGGCCTCATGGCCATAACTCTGTTGTTACGCAGTAATTTGTCACCGTTGGTCACCGTCCCTGTTACCCTTGCTTTCGCACATTGGAGGACACATTTATGGACCTGTGACTAGTGACACAACTTAAAAACACTTGCATTGGATTCTCCTGAGTATGAACTTCAAACTCCATGAAGACACCTTTTGCAGATTAGCCCTAAAAAGTGCCCTTTTTCCATTAGCGCGGGTCCACAGTGTCTTACCCGCGCCAATGGCTCAGTCCCTCCAAAGAGGGCGCGCCCATGGACGCTCTGTCATAGAGCAAAGCCCGCGCCACCTAAATTTGGTTATGATTTTTAGCCAGCGCGCACTGAAGTGTTTTTCCTCTTTGGTCATGCAATTCTCTGGGGGAAAAATCTCATGGAAGTGGTCGAGTGTCATCTTTTTATCCATGACAACCAAGTTCCAGTGGCTATTCTGGGACAATGCTAAATCTTCAGTAGGTGTCCGGATACAATGCATACTCCTTCCTCCTCCATCTATAAATGACTGTCACCCTGCATTAAATCAACTAGTTTTGCTAGAGCTATTGTGAGTGCCAAGTTTATGCTGGATTGATAGTGAGAATTGAGAACTATAGAGGGGTTATTGCTGCCAAAATATTGAGAGAGAAGAGGTCACCTTGCAAGGCGTATTTAGCTGCTTGCCCAGTCAGAGGAGGTTCAACGTCAGAACCCTTTGGTTGTAATCTTTCTCTGTTTTTACTGATTAATGAACGACTATCATTATGGTTCCACTCATGTGTCTTTCAATGGTATTTGAGTTGTATCTTTTCTAACCGATATATAATTGCATATACTGGATTTTACGCTTGTGTTTGTATCGTTCTTTGTGTGTGCAGGTGTCCGTTTACGTGGAGCGTAAGGATTGTGACCAGCCAAAGCAAAGGGACGAGGACGGCGTTTCTTCTACGACTACTAGCGTTGGATTCCAGGTAGATCATCATGATCGATCTCTGATTTATGCAATTAGGAACCTGCGTGTAGCGTGGTGTGATTGTTGCTAGACCCGTGTTGGGCTAGTGGGATCGCCTCTGTCCGCAGAGGGGATTTACCAGTTCAACAATTTGGCGACTCCGCTGGGGAGAAGCTTGTTGTTTGTTTTTGTGTTGTTTGATTTGTAAATTGTAGATGGAGTCTGAAGAGCGGCCAGGTAGCCTTCGAAACACTACTGCTATGCAGAAGTGAAGTAGATCAAAGCCACTTCAGTCAATCTCCGGTTCAGTTTACAAACTGAACAATTTCAACCTTGCCTTGCATGTCAATTTTTCTCTTGTTTATTGGCTTGAATAGCTTTCTGGGTTGAAGTTCTTGCTGTTTCTTGCTTGCTGGCCTTTTTAGATACTAGAAACCAAGCCTGGGACTACCTGTTTTGTTTTTTTGCCTGGCAAACTTGATTAGCGCGGCTTTTCTCCTGACAGTCGCGCTGGTTGGCGCTTGTTGCTCTCAGACAACCCGCGCCAATCCTTTAATAGCGCAAGTTGCAGTCTGACAGTCGCGCCAGACTTGTTAACTTTTTCAATTAGCCTGTTTGTCAGCCTTCTGAGCTTGGATTTGTATCTTTTTGCATCTTTTGTAGCTTCTGGAAGTTTGTTGGACTATTATTTGACTAGTTTTGAGTCTCTCTTTTGAGAAATTATTAATTTGATTTCCTTTGATCATTACTTGAAGATTTGTCTCAGTCTCTTCACAATTTTGCATCTTTTTGCTTTTGATTTTGCAAAAAAATTTCCCCCTCATTGGCCTGAGGGGGGGCTAAATTGGGTATGAGTGTTAATCGCCTTTGAGTGTTTTTATTTTTTGATCTTTGGAAATCTCACCCAATTTTCTTGATTTGCACTTGACTGGTTCTTAGATCACATTAGAATCATCTTGTGTTTGAGAATTCTCATTTGCGCATAGATTACATTTGCACACTTTTCAAGTAAATTGTGCATCCTTCAGTTGTTTGCTTTTCTCTATCGATTTTACATCTTAGCCCTTGTGGCTTTGCTTATCGAGCCTTCTGTCGGATTTATGGTTTGCTGATCCAGTCGGTCTATTAGTTGTTTTTCACATTCTCCTGGTAGTTGTACAAGTTTTTCATTATATGTTGCAAGTACCTCACTTTTAGCTTATTTATTTCTTGCCTGACTTCATTGGGACTTAGATTACATAGTCCTTTGAAGGTCTTGGTGTTTTCTTTGCTTTGGTGGGTCATTTTTCATGTTTCAGATCTGGTTTTAGATTCCTTCAAGTGAATTATCTGTTTTGTGCATATCTCTTGAAATCCATTAAGTGCATCATACTATTTTCAAAGAAAAGAAAAAAGATTTTTGCTTTTCATTAATTAGCATTTTGTGTTAATTTTTGCTTTTAAAAAGAAAAAGAAAAAGATTTTCCTTTCTTGTTATTAGCTACATTAGGATTTTTGTGATCGTTTTGTTTGTATGAAAATCTCAACTCTTCTGTAGATAGAATTCATTCAACGAAAACGATACAATTTTCGCATATAGTTGCATTTAGGACATTTCAAGAGACCACATACGGTAAGACCGGAAAATGAGACTTAATCAAAGATAAACTATAAAATGAATTCAATGAACCTAACAACGCATTGAAACTTAACGCTCACATTCTAGAGGTCTAGGTTAGAGACGTGTTCCGGCGTCGTTAAACCTGGTAATTTATCGTTGAGTGGTTGGGTGATTCCTCCACGGTGAAACGGTAGGTGCCAGTACGGATTGTGCTCCCACGTACCGTCGAGTATATATTGGGAGACCCCTATAGGCTTGCAACCTTTGATCCATAGGAAGCTGAGTCTGCCGCCCTACAAACCGTAATGCACTGAACACAACATTCGGGAAGATTGACTGCCGTACGTAAAGTCCTTGGCGTTCTGCTGATCGCTAAGGTGTATATAGCAGTTTTACGGATTGTTTGGCAAACCCTTTTACCTAGTTCTCCAGAGTAGTCAGCTTTTGATCCTTTTCAGACTCTCTAAAAGAAAAGGTGTAAGTGAGCAGCTTGTCACTTCGTGCTCATTAAACAATCGAAGGAGACTAGAGTCATCTTTTGTCCTTTTCTCGACTCTTAAAAAATGAAAAGGTCACGTCAAGTGTCTTAAAATATATCTGGCCTCGATAACATTACCTGGTTAGATCTTGTGTGCGCTAGCTTGCGTAGGATTTCGCTTTGATATGGCAACTTTTCCAGGGTTCACTACCCTAAATTCCCCTCCTGATGGGAATCCTGGTCGTTTCCCTTCTCCTGGAAATGTTGGTGCTCTTTATATGGCGACATTAACCCTTCCAGGGTTAACTGTCGGGTTACTAGTTTGGTTATTTTCAAACTCTGTGGTCCCTACTGTGTCGGTTGATACTCCATCAGTCCCTCCACCTGCACAACATCATGTTGAACCTAAGGTGGGCCCCTCCCCTTCGACGCCTACTTCTACGTCTCCTTCTTGTACTTCGCCTGGTGATAGTCTCGATACGAGTAACCAGGTAACTAAGAAGAAGAAGAAGAAGACTAAGAAGAAGAAGTCTGCTAAGGGAGCGGTTACAAACACAACAGCGACTACAAGCACAACTGTTGCTCCATCACGGACAACAGAAGACGGACTCCTTCCCACTCCTCCGCGGAAGGTTAAATTTCCTTGTCTATTATGCAAGGAGGACCATCTTCTTCGTGATTGTCCTGGCATTCTCAGGGTCTTAGACGTATGGTCCCGAGATCCGGCCCGTCCTTCATCGTCCACTGAAGCTCATGGCGATGCCACCTCCGTAGTTGGTCATGGTAAGGGAAAAGGGAAGATTCGATTCCCCTGCAGATTTTGTGAAGGCAATCATCCCCTTCACCTTTGTCCACTCATGGACAAAGCCTCCACTGTTTTGGAAAGTCTTGCAGTTCCCTCACCCCAACTCCCCGCTGGATATCAGCGTCTTTCTGCAGCTGCAGATTGTCCTCCTGCTGACCACAAGATTGGTTTAGACTCCTCTCTTGTCCAACCTCCTCTTCCTGAACCTGGCTCTACGCAGCCTGCTCCAGACCAACCATTGGTCGGAAAATGTGTCGCCTCGGGTTCACCACCCGTCGACCACCCTGTTGTCGAAGAACGTCATGATCATGTTCTTCTTGTCTCATCCGATTCTCCTGAGTCCGCAAACGACCCGCTTATCCCTGTTGACTCAGCGGGTCCTTCTTCGGTTCCTTTAGAACAGGGGGGCAATCATACGATTCCCCCACCAAGTAGTTCAGTCGTTTCCTTCGACTGGAGTCACTTGACTGCTTTCCGCCTTCCATCCCACGTGCCTTTCCAGATTACAGTACATGCCTATGATAAGGCAGTACCTGGCACTGTTCTTGATGAAGGCGCGTTGGTCAGTCTTATGTTGTACACTACTTGGCAAGCTCTAGGTTCCCCACAACTCAGGCCGGCCACGCAGAATCTGTTGGCTTTCGACGGAGGAGCCTGTCCATCTCTAGGAGTCCTCCCGAAGTTCCCTATTACTTTGGGAGGTAAAACCGTCTATATAGACGTGTTGGTTACCCAAGGTGCTTTAGATTTCCATCTTCTCCTTGGTCGTGACTATGTTTACGCTATGGGGGCCCTCGTCTCTTCACTTTTCCGTGTGGTTTGCTTTCCACACGATGGAAGGATTGTCACTATCGATCAATTATCGTTCTTTAGTCCCCCAGTGACTCCTGCGCAGTTGTCACCCCCTCCTGGTTCTCATCCACCGGTTGTATCTGCCCCACCGCAGGTCAACTACGTGGCTACCTCTCCCATGCCTATATCCAACGATGCCGCTCTCGTGCATAGTGTTCTGGGGGCATTGGGTCCCGACGTCCGCGACATTGACCTCCCTTTGGGAGCGCCACTCTCGGAAGCCCCGACTTCTTGTTCATTATGATGAAGATCGGGCGGAGCATAGTTCATTTACCTTTGTCAAGCCCCCTAAAAAATGAAACAAGGCGTCTCGAGGATAGTTTTGCCAACATACCAACCTCGTTAAAATAATGAAACGGCTTGTATCCGAGGATAGTTCATAACTATTATGTCAACCTTGTTAAAACAATGAAACCTGAGACCATTTTGTCAACCTTCAACCCATTTTCAATGGACTGAAGCTTGGGGGGCATGTACCTTGGATTGAGTCATGATGCTGGGGGGCATGCCCGTTTCATTTCCCATCAAGCATAGTTTACATATGTACCATGTGCTTTTAAGCTTGTATAAAAATAAAATTTTCCATAAAGCATAGTTTGCATACGTGATTCTCATGTGTGTTTTCAAGCTTTTGTAAAAATAAAATACATGCGTGTGTGTGGATACATTCCAATGGGTCATTTGTTATGCAGTAGATACATTAGATTACATGTGTGTCGAACAGTCGCATAGCATATAAAACGCATAATCACGTGAAGAAAAGATCCATCTAGGAATAAACATAAGCACATAAAAAACATAATAATGAATCATATGGATATATATACGTGTGACTCAAAATGTTCGCGCCCCGCGCGTTACAAAAAATAATACATGTCCAATATACAGCCGCTGACAGCGTACTCCTCAAAAATATGCGAAAATGAAACCTAGGCGTCTAAGTACGGTTATGCTCGTGATAGCATGTCACTGCTCGCACCACACATCTCAACAGACGATGGACACGAATAGACACACCCACCGTGTGCCTCTGATAAGCTCTAGGTACATCTGCCAATCTGCCATAGTCTGGAATACCTCGAGTGAGTGCCTCGAGGTTCTGCACGAGATCATCCTCACCCTCTATCTCAGGATCTACTGCGGGTTGTGCTCTGCGCACATTGTGGGGCAAGTCAGCTGGTCGCTCTGCGCCAACATCTGTATACATATATAGACGCTGTAAGAAATAGGCATGTATTAACAAAAAAAATTAAATACATAAAAAAATTAAAAAACAAAGAGTTCTTACCCAGCTCCTCATCCCAATCCTCTCCGTCAGGTAGAGGGAGATCGGGATCTCCGGTGAAATCCGTGTCTGCATAGAGCCAGTCCTCAATGACTATCATCTGGTGTCGGAGCCAGATAAAGAACTCGGGCTTCCAGGACATCTGTTGGCCCCCTCCTCCTCTGGGCATAAGTTCTCCCCATCGATGCAATCTTGGTTCCCTCAGCACTGGATCTGCTACTATCCCTCCAGGTACCCGGAAAATCGGCAGCCACTCTAGAAAGAAGGTCACAATGATTGACCCATACCCAAACTGTTTGTTTCCATCCCGCTTACACTTGGTAAGCTGTCGTTTGATGTTGGTCGTCACCGCTGAAGCCCAATCAAACACTGTCGGATGGAGACACTCGGTGGCCAGTAGCAAATGATTCTTGCTGGCCTCATGGGGTGCCTGTATACCTGCTTCCTGGGTAATGGTGAACAAAATGACTCACAGAACTAAGCTGGGCACCATGTTGATATCTATTTTCCTACTGTTTACACCAAATCGTGCATCAGGACACACTCTGTCCTTCACCTCCTCGATCTTCTCTGCAGAAGGTCGACTGCCTGTCAGAATAGGACGTGCACCCCGCCGTGATAAACCAGTGATAAAATAGACATCGAAAACATCCAATTCCAATGTCTAATCCTTCAGGCGAAACACCTGATCCTCTACATCCCAAGCATCTACGATGAAGCGTAGTAGCTCAGGTTGTGCGCATAGGTATGAAGTATGGAAGAATTTTTTCAGTCCGCAGTCTCTCAATGCGTTCATGCAGTCATCATCCGCCAAAGCTAGGGCATCAACTTCATTGTGCTCTCGTTCTTTCCATTCTAGCACCATTTTTAGCGAAATCCTGAAACCAAAGGACAAATTTCAATTGTTAGATAAATATTGAAGCATAAATTGAAAGAATTTTGCAAGTTCAACGGTCCAATTTGCTAAAAAATGAGATCGCGCCATTGGCACGACTGTTTCTAAAACAGTCGCGCTAATGGCGCGACCTCTATGGAAAAATTCCGCCATTGGCGCGGTCCCGTGCCGGAAACCCGCGCCAATGGCGCGGCCATAAAAATTTGCAAATCCCTTTGCAGGGAGCTAAAATATGGATAAAAACTTGCAAAAATGGAATGAAAATAAAGTTTAGGATGAGGCCTCTTACCTGTTGCAGACGGCGGCTCGAATGGTCTCCTAGATCGATCACAATCAGCAGGTGAATTTTGCACTAAAAACCCTCCAACAGTGAACTCACAAGGTAAAAAGTGAAAAGTGAATTTATTTTTTACTATTTTACTATTTATGACACTATTTTGACCTAAAAATACATTAGAAGTGATGTTTTTGAGTACTTTTAGGATATTTTCATGTCGAAATGGGTTTTACGCTGTTTTTTGAATGATGACAGGGTCTGGTGCAGTTCAAACGAGCTTCTTTTTAACTTTTTCAAGCTCGGTAAAACATGAGAAAATGTTACTTATGGTCTGCTTTCAGCTCTTTTCCTGACCTTTTAAAGAAGAAAAGATTGCCGAGTTATCCCTCTTGGCTCGTTAAACGTTACTAAGGGGCGGTTGTTTTAAGTTCTTTTATCAACCGTTAAAATATAAAAGATTACCAGGTTTTTGTCGTTTCAAACTCGTTAATGGTTACGAAACGACGTGGTTTTGATCGCTTTTCCACTTTTTCAGGTAAAAATCACTATTCATGAAAAGTACTCCTCGGTCGTAATGATCGGGCGGTTCCTTTTGGCATCATTTTATACTTTTTCGGGCCCGGGAGACACAACTTTACAAAAAAGGACACCCCTGGAGTTTCCTTTTCTGTGTCTTTTTCAAACTCCCTAAACATGAAAAAGACTCCGAGTTTTACCTATGTCGGACTCGTTAAACCCTAACGACATTGGACTCATCATCATGAGACTTGAGCTTCTCCTCCCTAGGGCTCGTTAAAATCTTACTAGGTTGGATTCGACCGAAGGTTGAACTTATACTGCAAGCATATGCTATCCCTATCAAGCTTGTTAAAAAATAATCGGGGTACTCGCCAGAAATGGCGGGGAAAAGGAAAAAATTTGGAACCATAATCATAAGTCGCGTCGGCAGTATGTCGCTCTTGAACATGGCACTCCTCTGCTTTCGCGTCCGGGTGGGGATATCTGATTTGGCCTTTCACTTGCCTCCGTGGGTTTGGGTAATCCTATTTGACCTCTCATCTACTCATTGCCTCGTCATCATGACCTCTGATCCATTGACGTCAAATACTGCCAACTCCGTTGTCGTGCCGCCGATATGTTCAAGAGAAGTTGACCTCTGAAAGAAACCACCTCTGTCTGATAGTTCATAAATCTTATTTCACAACATTGTCTCTTCTTGTCTCGTGTCGATGATGTGGGAAACATTATGGCCCACCTTCGACGAAGATCACTTCTTGTCGACTTCAGCACGATATCCAGGAAAGTGACCTAGAGACTCCCTTCTGGTACCTTGGAGCCTGCATGCCTCAATGGCAGGTTCTTCGTGTTCGACGCGAGGTTTTCATCATTGGCCTCCAATTGGATGACTCTACGGGTGTTCGACATCGGCTCATTCATTCACACGCCGTAGACTGTACCTATAGTACCTTGAGGACCATTGTCATTATTGGTGGTACCTCTCGCGTCTGTTAACAGCTTTCTTTATTGGCTGGTAATCAGACGATGTTCATGCATGTTCGACTTCAGCTCACATTTTCACATGCTTGAACTTGTACTTATGTTCAGGTCGAGGTGGAGCGCAAGACCCTAGATTGTGTCTGTTGTAATCCAGGTGTGATTTTGATACATGACTCTTACATTGGATGGCTACGACCATACCTGAGTCAATTCATTGATCCTAACTAGATGGCTGCGTCCATACTACGGATCTTGATCATCATGTACTCTTTATGGATGGCTGCGTCCATGCCACATATATCATGTATTTGAACTATCATACTGTGTCTCTCAATAAAGATTCTCGGCGGCAACTATATATGTTCTTGTAAAGCACTTCACCTCTCTCTCTCTCTCGAGGCTCATACTTTAGGGGGCATCTGTTACGCAGTAATTTGTCACCGTTGGTCACCGTCCCTGTTACCTTTGCTTTCGCACATTGGAGGACACATTTATGGACCTGTGACCAGTGACACAACTTAAAAACACTTGCATTGGATTCTCCTGAGTATGAACTTCAAACTCCCTAAAGACACCTTTTGCAGATTAGCCCTAAAAAGTGCCCTTTTTCCATTAGCGCGGGTCCATAGTGTCTTACCCACGCCAATGGCTCAGTCCCTCCAAAGAGGGCGCGCCCATGGACGCTCTGTCATAGAGCAAAGCCCGCGCCACCTAAATTTGGTTATGATTTTTAGCCAGCGCGCACTGAAGTGTTTTTGCCTTCTTTGTTCATGCAGTTCTCTGGGGAAAAATCTCATGGAAGTGGTCGAGTGTCATCTTTTTATCCATGACAACCAAGTTCAGTGGCTATTCTGGGACAATGCTAAATCTTCAGTAGGTGTCCGGATACAATGCATACTCCTTCCTCCTCCATCTATAAATGACTGTCACCCTGCATTAAACCAACTAGTTTTTTTAGAGCTATTGTGAGTGCCAAGTTTATGCTGGATTGATAGTGAGAATTGAGAACTATAGAGGGGTTATGCTGCCAAAATATTGAGAGAGAAGAGGTCACCTTGCAAGGCGTATTTAGCTGCTTGCCCAGTCAGAGGAGGTTCAACGTCAGAACCCTTTGGTTGTAATCTTTCTCTGTTTTTACTGATCAATGAACGACTATCATTATGGTTCCACTCATGTGTCTTTCAATGGTATTTGAGTTGTATCTTTTCTAACCGATATATAATTGCATATACTGGATTTTACGCTTGTGTTTGTATCGTTCTTTGCGTGTGCAGGTGTCCGTTTACGTGGAGCGTAAGGATTGTGACCAGCCAAAGCAAAGGGACGAGGACGGCGTTTCTTCTACGACTACTAGCGTTGGATTCCAGGTAGATCATCATGATCGATCTCTGATTTATGCAATTAGGAACCTGCGTGTAGCGTGGTGTGATTGTTGCTAGACCCGTGTTGGGCTAGTGGGATCGCCTCTGTCCGCAGAGGGGATTTACCAGTTCAACATCTGTAATAATCGATGCCCTCAAATGTGGCTCGATACTCTGTATTTTCAACAACTGGGCATTGAATCCTTTTGTCTGCGATTTCAAGTGGTCTTAAGGCCCAAAATTATGAGTTGGTGAGCCTTTAAGGATCAGAGTCGCTTTATTGACTTTGATGGGGCCTTTTGATGTTCACTTGATTTCGAAAATAAATATCTTCCACTTGAAAATCTTCACTGATATTCTCTGCCGCATCCTGATATACTTTGGCATGCATCTGGGCTCCTTCTTGACCTCTGAATGCCTTTGAACTATTTAATCACTCATTTATGGCCGCTGCTTGGCCTTCTGCTACCTTTGGAGTCGTTTATCAGCCCCTTTGATAATTACAATCATTTACATAGTTCATCTCTGAACTAAACTCCAACACGAAATCCATTGTTATTGATTGAAGTTACAGAAGGGAAATAATTCCAACAGGTTTTAACTTTTTGTGTCACTTTTAAATACTGAAGCGTTATCCAGCTCTTTGTTATCATTATCTACTCTGTTTTGTCCCTATAAAACAGATTGCCCAGAGAGTATTTCAGCGGTATTACATTTCCTTCTAGGAGCTCTCCATCTTGCTGAGAATTGTCTAACATCAGTTAGAGCGGCAATGGGACCAAAGATATGAAACAAAAAGAATCTAGTCCACCAGCTTCCAGAGGTAGCTGACAAGATGTCACTGTCCTCATCCTGTTCAACATGAATTCCATCTTCATTTTCAATAACATAATCCCCAAGCACAATTGCATTGGGCATAACTGAACGAATAGTACTCAACATGTCCTCAAACTCACGAGATAGTTCTGAGTCTCGCCAAGCATGCTGGCGAGCTGGATCTACATCTGCTGTGGGAAATAGTAGCTTAATAGGAGCATCAAAGGACTTGGCTACACTAACCATCACTGGAGTGAAGAATAGCCAAAAAATATCATATACAAAGAGTCCTGCCAAGAGGATAGCCCCAGTTTTGAAGGATCCAAGAGATAACATCTCAATACCCTGTATACACAATGCCAATTCCAAAACTTTGTTTGCTAACCAGTGTTTCTTCAATGCATACCATGTGCAAAAAAAAATGTTCCAGGAATAGCAACCACAAGCTGTGATTTAGTGAATTCTACTTCCACAGATTTAAAATATGGAAGATGGCAGTTTACTGGTGACTCATTCCATTTCTTTGGTAGAAAATGCTCAATAGCAGGTAACAATGTGGCTGATAATGCAATTATCCCAAGAACGAAAAAGTAACTCGTGAGAATGGCATTGACCAAGTCTTTTGATAAGAACTTGAACAACAAGAATAGTGAAACAAGCACAACACTTCCAATCAGAGGAAAGTGCATTGCATGCTCCTTTGACATGGTCTCTGAAGGTCGTGCAGGCTTGATAGAATGATAGCAACCAACATACACAGTAAGGCATGTTGTCAAGACTACATTCAGGTTTGGATTCACATTTACAACAAGTGGTGCCACTGATAAAGCTGGAATAACAATATCACCAAGACCAAGCATAGAATAAGGCCGGGCTACATCTACATCTGCTGGCCTCACAATAGGATGAACACTTCTTGCATGTTTACAAAGATCTCTGTAGGTGCCACTAAAAGAGCATGACTCGTAAGAACAACTTCTTGTCTTTGAATTAAGATATTTCCTAGCAGCCTCAGTAATCTGCCATCCTCTCACTTCTCCCCGATAAAGTGGGCATTTCAACTCCACTGAATCATTCACAAGTATCTCAGTAGTTCCACTTCTATCGTGCCTCAGGTTGATACTTGATGTTTCCCCTTCTGTAACAACAATATCTCTCACCACATCTCTTTTGTTGTCTGCTTGCAAATCTGACAAACCATGCACAACCCTCCTATTATGTGATATAGCTGATTCTCCTGATCTTGATATCCATGATCCAGAAAGATTTCTTCCCATTCTGCTTGGCCCGTCTAAATTTGCAACATCGAAGCTGGCACGTGTCCTTGTACCTGACACTTCAACCTGTCGATGATCCACATAGACTTCAATGCCTTCAGATGACATGTTTCTACAGTTTGCCCTTGGTTTCCTGTATTGATCGAGGAAATTTGAATTTCGAGAATTTGTGTCACACATATATGGCTGGCATCCCTTGTCATAGGAACTACACAACAGCAGAACAGCATGTGGTTGTTCCAAACAAATGAGGCACACAACATTATCCCACTCTTTCTTTTGAGCATCTAAGTCCACATCTTTTGAACTACCATCTAAGATTGTTTTCTCTGAATTATTATAAGGATGATGACAAGACCTCCTAGCCCTCCGTGAAATCTGGTTATCACATGACTTCAGATCCTTTGGCATCTTGAAATATTGACAGAAGGACAGAATAAATCTTTGTGCTATTCACTCCAGTTATGAGCCGCTGAAGAAGAAGCAAAAAATGGAGGTTGCAATCTTATATAATAATCAGATACTCTTCAGGTCTCTCATCCCACAAAATATTGATTGTCTAAGGCCTTGCAACCAAGCACTTATGTATTGTATATTGTCCTTTCCTCCACAGGTTGTTTTCAAACCTCCTCCGATGTGCTTGTTCTCGAGTTTGGCCCTTGATGTTGTTGTTCCTCCTCCTCTGGATGACCTACCCACCTGTCTGTTCGATTAAAACCTCTCATGTGATTGAGATGGAGGAAGAGGAGCAGACCTTTTTCAAATTGAAAACGTCAACACCCACGCATGAGAAGATGGTTTGAGGGGGGCAATGAGGGTTCTTGCTAAGTTTCAGGAAAACTTAGTAATTCCCAAGCACACTTATGGTTATTTTTCAACCAGTGGGAAGGGATAAGTATATAGGGGAGTTATTTAACATAGTTTTAGTAGGGAAGGGGAGATAGATACGGAGTTACATAATAAAGTTAGCAGTTAATATGAATTGTGACAAGAAACCGCTAAGTGTATAACTCTTAGGCTATAAAGGGAAAATAGGACTTGTAGAGGAAGTATGAACATTCCTTGAGTAAAGCAGATCTTTACCAAGGCAATTGATATGAAAAATGATGAGACTAAGAGATATCAAGCAGATCTTGACCTCTTTAGGGGAAGTTAGTGAGTGATTGAGGAAAGAGGAAGAAGGGGAAATTAAGCATCCCTCGCTTGAGCTCCTCCAAATGGAAAACTGCCTTATGCTTGAGATGTGAATGGATATGATGCTTGAAAACATGAAATGGATCACAAACCATGATTCTGCAACCACAAAGCTACCTACCCGGCCTACTTACCTAGCATTTTGTCTTCTTTTTGGTTTGGGTGCACTTGAACTAGCAAACCCAACTTTTCAACTTTTCTTTCAGCTATCCTCCTATCTAAATCGATCCTTATCTCTTCCGGGGCTCAGATTAAGCTGATGAGCGCCCTTGTTTCTCTACCTATTTACAAATCTGCCAAGATTAAGCTGTTTGGCCCTCCTTTAACTGAAAACTCATAAAAATGGATCAACTCATAAAAAATGGAACACAGCAGGGGCATTTAGGCCAGCACACACTCGTGGCCTCTTCTTTGGCCTCTTTAAGGAAATATGGAACATTGCAGCATGCAAAGTATGACATATTTGGCATGTAAAAATGTCGATCATGAAAGATGAATCCCTGTTGCAACAGGAGGCTAACAGCAGGTTTGAAGAGTTGGAAAATAAATTGAAGTTAGCAAATCTTGAAATTGCCAACCTGAGAAAAACCTCAAGGAAACATGCTATTAAGGAAGCTTTTTTTAATAAAATGGAAGCCTTGTGGGAAGATAAAACGATTTCAAAAACCGAAGTGTTCAATTGTCATGCTCAATAAAAGAGGCAACATACATCAGAAGGGTCAATGCAAAACTGAGAGCTGGAACCAGAATTATGAAGAGGCAAATCGAAGATCTAAAGATACAACTAAGCCAGCGTGAAGGACATCCTTAGCTGAAAGAAATCACACAGCAAGTAAGGCTAAGTCCTAAATTTTGATAGATTACCTTTTGAAGTTTACCTTGAAGAATGGTGTCTATATGTTCAGTTTTGAACAACTTCATGACAGATGGAAAAGCCATTTCAAGGAAAAGAAAGACTCAAGAAAATTAAATTTTAGTCTTAAAACTGTGTTTTTGAAATTACACAACAGTTTCGTAGCGTGCTACGAAACTGCTATAGGTGATGCCTAATGCACAGCAATTTCGTAGCGCGCTACGAAACTGCTGTAAGTGCATGTTATGATATAGTTGACCAATTTTGAAGGACAAAGGGAAAACTTTTTGAAGAGGAGTTTCTGAAAAAGATCATTTACGAAATGTGAACATCCAGCAAGGGCAAAACAAGCAGAGGAAAGACATCTATGAACCCTAGGCTCTATGTTATAAACTGGTCATTATTTCATAACTAGTATTGTTCATGATACTTTAGGCAACATTGAAGGAGTTTTGTCTTAACACGTGTATATGGGCCAGATCTACAGTGTATGGAAAACAAGATAATCCAATGCATTTTATGTAATTAAGAAGAACAACAGGGATTCTTGACTTTGAAGATCCTTGTGGAGATCAAAATCAGAAAAACAGGAGCAGCTTCCTAATTTCCGGGAACAATAAAGAAGATGAGGCATCAAGGGTCAACAGGCAGTTTCAAACCACAACTAAAGCTAAACTGAAGAAGGCCATGTGTCAGAGAATGAGTTAGATAGTAATCAATGATACTACCAACATGATGAGGAGTTATATTCCTAATTGTTTTAGGTCTCTAGAACTGCCAGTCAACAGTCAGTTACATTTAATAGTTAGTTTTAGTATCAATAGGTGTCATAGTAGGAAGAATTCGAATTTCCCTCATGCTGGAGGAGGAATCTCAGTTATGTAAAGAACTCTATATATGGGAGAAAATCAGAGAAACTCTCATGTCATGCGGAAAGAGTTATTTTTGCGGACAAACCTAACCTCCCTAGGAGTCTAAGACTCTCTAGTGACAAACAAGACAAACAAGAGCAATCCTTCTCTAAACATACATTATTCTATGAGAAACCAAGTGTTGTTCGATCATACCTCAAATCCAACGCTTGTTGTAGCAGTCCAGCCTTGCTGATCCAGATGAGCTCCTCCTTCACTTTAAGACCTGCATACACTAACAGTCAAACGATTACATAACACCTGAATATTCCATAAAACAAAGCATATTCAACATATAGACCAAGGAGTATATGAAACAATTCATTAACAACAAATCATTGAGAAGAATGGACTTATTTGTATTAAGGAAACAAAAAAGAAACCATTACAACCTGAGCCTTGGTGTTGTGCAAGTTCCTCCCAGGGTCCAGCAAGATTTTCCTCTACTTTGACAAGCTCACCACTTCCAAATGAAACAAGAAAGGATGGTAATCTCTCCTCACAAGCTTCTAAAAGGAAGTCCTAATTCCAGCAGCATCTACCCTTTGGAATCTTTAGCTTTCAACCTCCCCTCCTCTGGCCCAAGGCCTGTATTTATAGTGTTCTAGAGGAAGTTATTCAGTTCCAACATCAATGGGATACTCCCTTTTTTGGATAGGGTAGCTCCTCTCTTGATGGGATAAGTTCCTCTATCATAGGGATCCATGAACCATCTGGAGGCGCTCAATACACGTCAAACACTCTTATAGAAGGCTCTAGAAGTGACCACAAGTAACTTTTTTAAGATGAAACTCACACCTTTTGACCTTTACAGGGGTACGCATCCATCCCTTGACTTACAGAGCGTACAAGTATGCAGGTACAATGAGTTTGGGATGCGTACACGCAGGCAAGGTAGAGAGAACCTGCGTACCCAGAGATAAGCATGTTTTTTAGTGACTTTCTCTCTTTTTTGAAGTTTGACATGAAGAGCAGAGGTATACGGCTTGACAAGGAGGATAATATGACTATTGATTGAGCCATATTAACTGCAGATAGTCATGGTGACAAATTTCAATGTAACAGTAGCTATATTGGTATTAAAGAAAAAAAATCTTAGATTTGGAAAGATTAACCTCCATACCTATGGCCATGGCAAAGTCACTAAGAAGTTGTTTGTAAGCCAGAGCTTCTTTGACTGTAGGGGCTCCCTGCAGCATGGCACATCCACAAATTGTTGATGAGTCAATGTCTGTCCATTATCTGAAAGTTAGAGACGCTTGATTTTGCCATCTTCTTTTGCTTGCTTAATCGATCTACCAAGTCATTCCATCATGAGTATAAAGAGAAAGGGAGAGAGTGGATCTCCCTGCCTGAGGCCTCTTGAGGGAGTAAAGATCTCGGAGGGAGAACCATAAATAAAAAATGGAAAACTGGAAGAAGTTACCAGAGCCATGACCCATCTAACCCAATTATGATCAAACCCAAAAGCAATAAGAGCCCTCCTAATATAGGTAAAGTTCAACTTATCATAACTTTGGCTAGGTCCAGTTGCATGATCATTGCAGCCTTCCTGTTGCTAGTCAATGAGTGCACCACTTCCTATGCTTGAATGATGTTGTTGAGAATTTGATGGCCTTCCACATAACTAGATTGTTCCCTAGACACAAGAGTGGGAAGAGGAGGTTTGAGTCTATTGGCCACAACATTGGCTATAATATTGTAAACCACATTGCACAGTGCTATGGGTCTAAACTTTTCACAAGTTAGGGCATTGTCCTGTTTAGGGATCGGAGAGACGAAGGAGGTATTGAGTCCTTTCAGAATAGTTCTATTCCTCCTGGAATCTTCGACTACCTTCAGAATATCCTGTTTAACAATATTCTAGCAAGCTTTAAAGAAATCGACATTAAAACTATCAGGGCCTGGTGCTTTACTATTATGCATTTCCTTGAGGACCTCACTGATTTCCTCTTTAGTTGTTGGCTTATTGAGGTTGAAATTATCCTTCCTGGACACTAGTCTTGGTATGTGTCTTGTTAGATCCTTGATGAAGGGCTCTCTGTTTGAAATGGTTTCCTTTACAATCCCGTAAAAGTGCTGAACCAAAACAACTTCAATTTCTTCATGGGTACTACTTCATCCTTGATCGAAGAGATTCTATTATGAGCCCTATTTGCCAAGGTAGATCTGTGGAGAAATCTGGTATTTCGTTCTCCTTCTTTTAGCCATTACACTCTAGATTTTTGTCTCCAAAATATTTCTTCTTGTTTGCATAAGATTTCCCAGTCATGCTGGAGTTTGGTGGCTTTATCGTTGCTTACTTTGTCAAAGCCATCCTTGATAAGGGATTGGTTGAGAACCTGCAATTTGTTTTCAACATATTTTGTTTCCTTCAAAGATATTGCCAAATTCATTCTTGTTCCAATCTTTTAGCCTCAGCTTGATATGTTTTAGTCTTTTATGAAGAAGAAACATACTTTTACTCTGAATCTACAAATCTTTTGACTACCAACTTGAAATGTTGTTGGTGAAATCTGGATGGGTGAGCCATATGTTCTCAAATTTAAAAGGTCTATTTCTGGGTGTGCCAATGTCCTTGACCTACAATTGCACTGACCAATGATCAGAACCTCCAAAGGGGAGAATTCTTACTTCCATTCCCTTATCATTGAGAATGAGATCATGTGAGATGATGAATCTATCTAACTTTGAGGCCACTAGAGACTCTCCTCCTCTTCTATTGTTCCAAGTAAAGAGACCATTACTCGAATCAATGTCAATTAGCTTCATAGTTTCCAAAAAGGTTTGAAAAGCTAAGGAGTCTTTGTCAAGTGTTATGGTACCCCCTTTTTTCTCCGTTAGTGATTTGATCATGTTGAATTCCCCACCCATAATCCATGGTATCTCTACATATCTCTCTCTAAGATCCATAAGAGAATCTAGAAACTTGAGTTTGTCATCCATTTTTTTACAGCCATAAACTTCATGACCAGATAGGTCTCCCTCTCCCCCACAGGTTGAATAACCACTGATAAATAATTTCTAGAAGCCTCAGCATCTAAAATACCAATCTTAAGGGGATTCCAAAGAGTATGAATGCCACTTGTTGTATTTCTGCCTTGACTTCCAGAAACTCAAATCAATTAAGCCATTTTCTATAATAATAAAAATATTTTCCAAATAGAAAATTTAGTTTCCTGGATAAAAATCATATCTGGAGCTTCTTGTTTCATTCTATTACTAAGTAATCTTCGTTTCATCTTACTACCTAGACCCCTGATGTTCCAAGAAGTAAGCTTCATCATTAGAGATTTGTGATGGAGTAATTTGTTAGGTCTTTCATCTTACCTAAATCTATCATTAGCTTTCCACATTCCATCAACAACTAGTTCTGCTTTTTCTTGCCTATTTTCTTTCCAGGACATCTGGGTGCTAATCATGGTATGTTTTCTTATAGATTTCACACATTCGTTAACTTGTTTTGCCATGTTACCTTGCCTGTCCATCCATTTAGCCTGGGTTTTCCATATGTATAGCTATTGTACTCTACTAAACTCTTCTTGAGGTAACGAGTCTAACCCTCCCATTGTTCCCTATTTCAAGAACCCTTCCAAATCTAGGTGTTCTCTATCAATAACCTCCTGAAGTTCATGATCATCCATTTCCATCTCGCTCTGGGTCATTTCTTGGTCCATATCCAGTTCTACATCGCTCATCATAGCCTCTTTCTGTATATTAATGTTCTTTGTTTGGTCTTTGTCTTCCTCTTTCTCCTTTTCCTCTAGACTTTCCTCCATTTCTTGATCTACTTTTGTCATTTCTTCTTCTTCCTTGACAACTTGGTACCGGTTTAGATTGGCCTGAGGCCCTTCCACTTGATGTTGCTTAAGTCCCCTTTTGCCCCCTTTTCCTCTATGGCTCACTTGTTGAAAGCTTTCCGTGTCTTTCATTGTGGAATATTTACTCTTGTTCTCATATTTACTTTGTGGGAAATCCCTAAAAAGGTGTCCATGTTCATGGCATCTACGACATCTGAAGGGAATATGTTTGTAATCAACAGTTTGCACCCATTCTTCATAAAAAACTTCTAAGATCACCTCATCTGGTAGAGATTCGGAGAGATACATTTCCACACAGATTCATGCAAAGGAAGTGTATCTCCCTCTTCTAGTGGCTTCAGAAGCTTTAACAAAACATCCTAATTTATTTCCTATGGTTGTTAATGATTCTGTTTGCTAGTAGTCAAGAGGAAGGGAGTAAAGTCTTACCCAAACTGGCACTGAAGTGAAAGTCTCCTTCTTCGGGACAAAGTTCACCATCCACAGTCTCATATAGAGGTTGGCAGCTGTGTAGAAATAGGGCCCTCCTTCAAACAGTCTATCTTTGTCTTCAATATTTGTGAAGACCATAGTAAAGAATCCCTTTGACCCCAGATGTAGGTCAATGCTCCATTTTGGTTTCCAATGATATTTAATCCATGTCTGTAATGCTTTTTAGTGGGCCATACTCCCATGAATTTACAAATTATAGCATTCATTCGCATGTGGTTCCTGTGTGCCTACAGAGTAGGATAATTTAGAACTACTCTAGGGGTAACCTCAGTTTTGCGTTTACATGGAACCTTCTATGCCTTGGTTTTCGCTCCCTTTTCCTTGTTGTCTTCCTCCTTATCTTTTGTGCTTTTATTCTCTCGTGCTTTGACTCCCTCTTGCTCTTCTTCCATGCTCTCTTTCCCTTCTTCAGCGAGTTCTATGACCTCTTCTATTGGTTTCTTACCTCGGCTGGCAATCGCCTACCTGTAGGAGGGAGTGGAGCTCCCTCCTTCATGCCCTGCCATGGAGTTCAACTCCTGTTACAGACTATAAACCATAGCTATTCGTTCTTGCTCCAACACCAGAAAAATAAATCAAATATCATTTGGATTTCATACTCAAGCTCATCCCCTATTGGCTTACTTTCACTTCCCACACTATTTTTTCTATAACTAACTATTAATTTAAATTAATTAATTTATTTATTTATGGTCCCTTTACTAAGAATATAACTAACTATCAATTTAATAATCAACTAAATTAAATAGAGGTTATTCCCCTAATCCTGACCAACTAGCTTTTTCCCTGGTCAAATTTAGCTGTTAGTCAATACAGCCATTACCTCGTTAAGAAATATAGCCATTGCTTGTTCTTCTTTGACTATTTAAGATGCATAGCTAGATCTGATTCTTCAACTTTTCCTGACAATGAGCCACACTGGTTGGTTCGAAACGCGTCAACAAATGAGATATTATGTGATTTACACCAAAAAAATCTGTCATAAACTTGACATAGATCACAAAAGCCTCAATTCAACTATATTTGTAATTCTTTCCATACTACATATTAAATTAATACACAATATATTTAATTTACTTTGACTTGCATCATAATAAAATAAAATTGTAATGCACCCAAATTTCCTAACACCAATTACATGTTTCTCCTTACATGTTTCTAACCCCACTTGTTTCTATGCAAACATCTCCTAATTCATTCATGCTTGACTCATTCCAAAACATGTTTCTTATTATGCAAAGATCAATATCTCTCCTCCACCAAGCCTAGTAAATAATTCTTCTTCACAAATTAATTCCACTCATTCTCTCATGGAAAGATTCATACTTTTACCACCTTAGTGCGTAATCATGGAAGGATTTTAATTTCCAAAGGGAATCGAAATACCTTCATAACTATCTCCATCTTATCTTCAAAAGTTAATATTTTGACTTGAATCATTTTGACTTTGCAACAAATACAATTCTAACTACGTCCAAAATAAAACATCCAAACTTATACTTACAGTTTAAGCACTCCAAGAGTTAGCCATAATGGTCACATCGCAACAACGCGCTATGCCTCAAAAATCACCATCTATGGTCATCACATTAAGAATAAATCAAGCTTGGTGTTCCCTTCAATCCAATAATTTATAAGCTGGACATTTCAATATACTTCAACTAATCTTTAATCTGGTTTTTACACACAGATTCCCAACATCCAACGTAGGCTATAAAACAAAAAAATTCTCCTTAATGCTTTCAATTACAACTGGATCAAGTATAGTGTTAAAACATCATAACGCTTCCAATTCAACCAGATTTCCAGAAATGGGTGTTATTCTCCAAATTTTGATTCGAGGCAGCAAAATACTGAAGGAAGATATGTCATTCAAACCATATTTACCAAGTTTGCCCGTATTGGGCTAAAAAAATTACGAAAATTCGCCAATTCGATACGAATACCATGTTATTCGATTCGGTTTACAAAGATAAATAATGGGATAAGTTGTTAAATGAAAAATGAGATGCCTCAAAATCTGGGGTTGGTAGTTTAATTAGGCGGAACATATTGTTCATTCACTACAATGGTGGAACAAATATGGTAGATGAAATTCGATTCGGTTTTCAAAGATAAATAATTGGATAAGGTTAAATGAAAAATAAGATGCCTCAAAATCCGGGGTTGGTAGTTTAATTAGGCGGAACATATGGTTCATTCACTACAATGGTGGAACAAATATGGTAGGATGGCATCCCCGCAGAAAGAAAGAGACACTGGAAAATCACAGTGGAAAAAAGAAAGTGTATGATTTTCTAATTGTTTTCCCGGGTTAAATATTAAAGAGTAGAAGGAAGAATCTGTTACATTGAATTCTAATAGTTTGTTAATTTGTAATAGACGGAGACTCATTTTTATGGAATTTTAAATATTTTTTAAAAATGTTTATATTTATTAAGAAAGATTTTAGATAAATCAGTTTGAAAATTAAAAAAATATTAGATAATTTAAATAAGAAATATTGAAGGGAAGTGTAGTTTTTGTTTTAAGTGTATTGATAAAGCTATTCTATTATCTAGTTTATTAGATGTTATTCAAAATTCAAAATAATTTTAGAAAAAAAGTAAATGAGTCTAAAATAAAAAAAAAATTAAAATGATTGTTTTTAAGCTGTATATTTTTATTTTTTTTCGAATTAATTTTTTTTTATTCAAATTTAGTATCGAATTTGAATTCAAACTTGATAACTATAATTCAAACATCAAACTTACATTTCATTTGATATAGAATTCAATTAATAGACCAATTAACTCATAAACTCATAATGAATTTGTATCTTATTCATAAGACTCATATAATTAAATCACACAATTATATATTCAAAACACATTTAAAATTCATTCCACCATAATATTTACATAGATTAATGGCCAGGTCATCCCAAACATGTATGAGCGTTGCTGCGCCTTCTCCATCCGTATAATATATATATAGCCACACAAACACCATCACTCTCTCATACTTACAATATCTACTCCCAATGGATATTGATAAGATCAAGATCCACAAATAGCGGATTAGATCTATTATTTCAACAAACTAGTTTTAAAAATCAAACCTACTCGACTAATTTAGCTAGCCTAATGTTTTAGAATGTAAAATAATTATTTAACATTTAAAATAATTCACATCACGAACCCAACTTCCTAAAACAATGATGTCCATGAAAATTAGCATGATGTCTCCGCATTACACTGCCAAAGTGAAAAATGTGTTCGAGAATGTAATTGAAAGTTTATTAATTTAATTTCTTTTTAATCTTAATAATTTCTTGTAAACTTTATTTATCTTTTTATGTTTATTTATTATATAGAAAAAATAGTAAAGACAATCGACACAAATATGAGGGTCTAAGTGAGGGCAAAACTTCTTTAAGGAGAAAACGCAACAAAATTTCTTCTCTTCTTATAGAATCTGCTTCAAATGAGAAAATCGAGACCGAAACCTCAAGACTAAAACCTCCTCCTAGCACCAAGTTAACCATCCAAGAAGACTTTTCAATTAGGTAAAAGTAAAACAAAGTCAACGAGAGGAAAATCCTTCCATAATTGTACCAAACTTGGAATTTTGACCCCTAGCTTCAAGATTTTGGACCTGCAGTGGTGCAACTTTGTCCCATGCAACAACACAACTACTTCACACATGTGAGAGAAAAACTAGGGAAAAACTTCATTTTTTCTTCTTTATAGCCTTTGCTTCCTCCTTCCTTGCCTTTCTTGACCTTCTTCTTGAAATTCACTCTTCAGATCAAGCTCCTTGATTGCAGATCGAATTGGTGAGAAAATGAGGTGAAACAACTTTTATTTATACTCATCTTTGTGGGTTGAATAGCCCTCTCTTGGACGAATTGTCTCAACTCGTAGTGTTGACTTGTGCTAGGAGGATTATTTCTAATTTTTGACTCAAAATAAATTCCTTTACAAGCTACATCTTGCCAGCATGGGTCTTATAATCATGAGATTGACTCTTTTAACCCATCAGAATAAATCATATGACCTAACAAACCCTAGAAGCATTAAGAACATGCTTTTAACTAGAAGATCGTCAACAAGAAGCATGAAACTCATGCTCTAAAATAATAACTTTTCTTTCTTCTTTTTCTTGTTAGATAATATATACATATTGACATGAGTACAAAGATAATTATGAATACCATAACTAGTTACATTTTCTAACACTCGTTATTAACTAGGGAGGTATTCATAATTGTATAACTAGTACAACAACATTCTCAAAATGAAGAGTTTTCATAAGAAGAGTGAGATTGGTAAGTCATTTGTAAGCATCAACAGTATAACCAACATTTTCATTAAGGCCTAACTTTACAATTTCAACTTCACCCGAGGAAATTATGCTAGGAGGCTCTATGTGAGATACCACACTACCTCTGAGGCACACAACCCATCTAGATGTTCACCGGGTATGTCCTTTTAGGACAATTCTTATCTTGGATTTCCAATCCTTAATCCTCAAAGAATATTGCTCCTCTTTGACCACCCTTATCTTGGATACCTATCCTAACCTCAAAAAGTGTCGGTACCTTTCCTTTCATAGACTGTTTATCCTCAAGGAACCGAAGATTCTTATCTAATCCTCCACCATTCTCTCTCCATGGCCTTCACTTAGACTTACAGTTTTTAGTCCTAGTCAAATGCATGATACATGAAGAAGAGAATTCACATGTTATGTTTATCATCACTCTCTATCAACCAAAAAAGATATTCCTATTCCCACTTGAAATAGATCCTTACTCCTTTAGAGATATCATGAGACTTCATACTTGTTCTAAGGCATAGAGAAGTGATCGAAAATGGATCTAACGTAGACTTCTAAGTCTATGAATTTTCCTCACAGAAGAAAAAAATGAAAGTCATTGGATGATTTTGAAAATAGTCTCATTTCGTAGATTGTTTCATTCTAAATCCAATGCAATTTGAACGGGTCAAAATAGACTTCAGACGTAGGAGATATTGTAAAAAGAAATTTGCCCATTGTACTTATTAAATGGGACTTAAGGGAAAATATGTGTGTTCCTTTAAGAAATCACATTGCAACCTTTTATCGCATCGAAGCATCCTAAGGGAGTACTTTCTCCTTTTTTTTTTTTTTTTTTTTGGGGAAAAAATCTGTAATTTTATTCATAGGAAAAAATTACATGTAGTAGATGTGATAGCATATGACGAAAACTATCCATGAAGAGGACAAGAAAGTTACAACAATAAAAAACAAATATCAGCAGGCCTAAGCTTTTCTGCCCTTTTTCTTCTCCACCCTTCTCCAACCCTGCGAATCGGAAGTGGGTGAAATTATGGCCAGTTGATTTTCTGATATGTTGAATGGTAGATCCTTGTCAGATTCAGACCCTTCTGATCCATGCATTCTTTTTATTCCACTAACATCCATCTGAGGTTTGGTTCCTGTTGTATATTGTTTGGCTCCATGTGAGTATCTGGGGTAGTTTCATTTTGATTAATTTGCTGACCCATGAATAAACCAGCTTCCGTTTGGTTCTCTGGAGGTTCTGACTGCGAGTCCTCCCCTTCCTCCAGCTCGGTGTTCTGCCAACCTTTAGCCCTTTTTTGTTGCTTCTTTTTTCCTTTGGAGTCCTTTCAGGTCAGCAGGAAATTATATTGGATGTGTCCAGTTTGCAGGCAACTACGGCACCTGAAAGCAGTATTCTCATAGTCGAGTGGTTGAGTCCTCAATGAATTGTTGTAGTTCAATGTGATGTGATCAGGCAATCCTTGACTCAGGTCCACCTCAACACATATTCTGGCAACTATGACAATTCCCTTGCTAACTCTGTCTTCATCTATTTTTAGGAATTTCCTCAGGGAATTCCCAATGGCTCATAAAACTTTGTAGTGCCAAAAGTGTAGGGGGAGGTTATGGAGCCTCACCCAAACATGCATTGTGGAAATTTTCATAGTGTTTGCATCGAAATCATCAAACCAAGGAATGATGAAGCTAGCGTTGCCCCAAAACAAAGGCCCCTGATTGATAATATTGTCTCTTTCTTGGGTAGTGCTGAAGCTAACAATGAGAAAACCCTTTGAGCATAAATGTACATCACAGTTTGTTGTCCATGAGCCGTAAATCCACTCATGCAGAGCATTGGATTTTGGCCAGAAGCCATTAAATCTACAAATAACAGCATTATTGGATAGTTCAGTATGTAGTTCAGTTACCTCTGGTATATGCACTTGGAGCGTAGGGGATTCCAATTTCTGTTCTACTATATATGGACCTGGTAACGCTGGTACTAGTGTTGTTTTCTGCTGCAATTTGCCTTTCCCCTTGACAGCATCACGAAAGGAGCCAGTGTTATTTGAGTTGTCTCCATTATAGCCTCCACGCAGACGCAGATTTCGATAAATGGTTGAATCATTGATGATACCATAATCCTGAAGAGAGAGGAAGTCTTGTAGACTGCGACCAGAGAAAATTAGGTTTTGGTAAAAGGTGGGGATCCTAGTTTGGTTCCGTATTGTCTTCTTTAGCTCCTGTATATTTAGCCCCTTCGTAATCCTCAAGCAATGATGGTTGCCCCCAGTGTTTTTGACGAAAATGTTAATCCAATCTTCACCTATGCGGGCTGCATCAAGGGAAGTGGGGCGACAATCCGTTGATATGGGAAAACTACCTACAGGACACACTACATCCCAGATTATTGCATATTTTTCGCTTCCTGCTACTTCCAGATTTCGCTCATTAGGGTCATTATTTGTGTGCTCTGTCATAGCTCCAGGAATATTGCGGCCCACTATGGTCTGAACCCTTTCCCGCGCGCTGGTAATATCCAGAACAGGTTGGTACTCGGACGCAGAAGGACCAAAACCCTGGAACCACTCACGCAGCATCATGTTGGTGTAAATACATATGACAGGGGAGGGTGGAAGCAGGACAAGAAGTGGTATGTCGGCTACCAGAATCGGCTTTCTCTGAACCAGAGCCACCATCCAACCGAGTAGTGGTAGGAAAAGTCGTGATATATGCTCTGGCAAAAAGAGCAGGAGTACATTTCCCTCGCTAAGAAGCTCAAGAGAAAATAAGTGAGGCTTAAGCCAAAAAAACTCATTTTGTGTATGAATAAAATGAGTTGTTACCTCTTCCTGGCGTGGTTTGATTCCCCAGAGAGAGGGAAAGCCTACCGACCTGCGGTCTCCTTCGAGCAAATGAAAGTGAGCCCTGGAGGAATTCCCTACATGCCAAAAAGGAATGATCACCATTGTAGGTTGTAGAGCGCAGTTCCTGCCAACCTTTTATCATCCAAACAGAGGACTTAAGCCAAAGGCATGAAGGTTTAGCAATAAGCGATGAACGCTTTATCGCATCGCACATAACCAAAGGTGATGGACCATGGTTCAAGCATTGTGAAGGACCGATGAGCAAAATGCAATAAGCACCGATTGGTGATCGGGCGATAGGAGGAACAAAGCACCCAGACCCCTGCGCAAATTCATTTGTGATATGCGATTAGATCAATATCAGTGATCAACGATCGGGCGATCAGAGGAGCAGAGCACCCAGACCCATGCCAATGTGATACACGATATGCGATATGCGATGAGCGATCGGCGATCAGAGGGATAAAGCGCCAGGCCTTAGACCCATGCCACGTGCAACATGCGATGGGCCGATCGGCGATATTAGCGATCGGTGATCGAAGATCAGTAAATCGGATTGCGATAATACAAAGGAGCAGCACGCCATTGCAACATGTGACTTGCAATAAAGCATGGACCGGAAAAGGTTATAGATGTAGGTTGATATTCGTTTGAAGTTCGTCTTAAGGATTTCGGTTGGGTTTTTCTATGTTTTCGCATATATCTCTGTGTATTGGAATTTTTTTCTGTTTTCGAGAATTTTCCCAAAGAAAGGTCATCAATTCCTTTTTAACTGTCCCTGTTCTAAAATCATTGTGCCACGTTGTAAGCGGGTGTTTTTTAACAAATGATGTGTTTTGAAACAATAATGTGTTTGTAACAGGAATGCGTTCTATAATGCGCAGAGCCACAGAGCCAAAAGTCAGAGGGCCAGAAACAGAGCCATAGAGCCAGAGGTCCAAATGCAGAGCCACAGAGCTAGTAAGGAAGAGGGCTAGTCGAAGAGACAAGGAGCAAAAGAAGTCATAGAGCCACAGAGGAATGATTGCACAAAGAGGAACGGACATGGAAGTTGCAGAATCGGAGGATTCCTGAAAGGCCAGAGAGCCAAGGGAAGAAGCTGGTCTCGCTTCGAGAAGCTCACAATAGGTTCCCTTTAGGGAAGTTCTCTCTCTAGAGAGCTCACGCTATAACATCCCATAGTCGTAGAGCTAATATAGGCATAGAGCCACCAGAGTTTGGGGGTGAATTGCCCATGGATGATTCCTCAGGAAGAGGAAGGGATAGAGACCCCAAGAACTTGAGCACCAAGAGCCAGAAAGCCTGAGAGCTTCAGTGCAAGAGGGCCAAGCAAAGGCAGAGCCACCAGAGGTTGGAGGCAGATCCAAATGGATAGAGCCAGATAGCTAAGAGAGCGAGAGAGCTAAGAGCTAGAGCTAGTTAGCTAGAGATCCAGAGCTGCAGAGACAAAGAGATCAAAACAAACTTCTAAGAGCCATGGGCTATAATGAAGTTGTAGAACAGTAAAGAGATCAAATGATCAAGATATTGCTGATGTCCGAAGTGTGCTAAAGACAGAAGAAGGAAGTCCAGAGACAATAAAAGAATTCTAAGGGAGTTGGTGCATGCGAGGAGCTCAAGATAGCCTGGAACATTGATTGACGGAGTTTAGTCCAGAGAAGCCTAGATATGTCTACAAAGTATGGACAACCAGTAGCATAAGATAGTATTCTAAACCCATAGGTTTAGTTGTAAACTAATGGATTTGAGTGTGGAACTTGTAAAATAAGTTTACCATAATACCAAAGAGCCTAGTTGAGTTGACTAGAGCTCATGGAGACGTAGCCCAAGATATCAGGGTGAAATCCTAATTAAACTTTTTGTCTTTATTTGTTTGTTTATTTGTTGCATTTACTGTTATGTGTGTTTATATATCAGTTTATACAAATAAACTTAAGGCAATTAAGTAGTCAAAGGCAAACACAAGCATACACCTCTTTCAAGCACTTTTAATTCCACAAATCGTCAATCATAAGCATAGATCTGGTTAATATATATAAGCTTTGGAGTGGGGAGGTTCTTGCTGATTGAAAAGAAGCCTTTAGTGCCCCATTTTCAGATCAGGTGGTATTAGAGCATCAGGTTGATTAACCCCATCTTCAAATGAGGTGGTATCAGAGTTGGTTATATTGGAGCATCATGTTAATTAACCCCACCTTCAAAGAAGGTTATATCAGAGCTGTTTATATTAGAGCAAGCTATACCAGAGTAGGTGGTATCAGATCAGAATGCTTGATTGATAGAGCAATATACTTGGTTTCTTAACTTGAAAGGTGTTTAAACAATCAAGGATTAATTGTTTGATTGTTTTAAACTGACTATTGTTTGAGTTTGCAAAGGATCAGGTAAAGTTGTTGTTAGTTAAGTCCAGGAGAGGACAAGAAGGAAGAAGGGGTGAAGGCATTCTTCTTATCCCAAAGGACCTCAAAGCAATCCTTGAAGTACAAGAGGTTTGTTGCAAAAGGTTGCATGAATAAGCTCTTTGTTAATCTTGTTTGAAGTTATTTTTTTAATTTTCATAATGACAACTTCTACAAGTGAGTCCTCAAATTCTTCCTTCATCACAAGATTCTTTGATGAAGACATGAAGAAAGAATTGTTCATCATGATGGATATGGTGAGAGAAATGAGTGTTGGACTTTGAGAGTAGTTGAATTCCATGAAGGAAGAGCAGCATTGCTTTCTAATAAATTGCAAGAAGTGGAAAGCCAACTTCATATTGAAAACATGAACCTGGAAATGGTGCATGGGTTGGAGACATGGATCCTTGTTACCAAAGAAGCCTTATTCAAGTATCATATTGAAGAAGAGGTAAATAATTCTAGTTTGTCTTCAATTTCCTCTAAGAATGTTTATATTGGTTCTTTTGAAAAGTATACTAGAGGCAAAGGTTCCAAGTTAATGTCCAATATGGGCTATGAAGGAAAAGGCTTGGGAAAACATGCACAAGGTATTGTTGAGCTAATAATGGTTGAGGAAAGGCCTAAGTATTTGGATCTTGTCTATGGACAATCTTATGGAGAAAGTTCCAAAGCTGCCATGAAGACAATTGAAATAGTTCAAAGAAGGAGTTTCATTTCAGGTCTTCTACATCAAGAGTGTAAAGATTGTATTCATGGGGAATGCAATAGCTTGAAACATCACTTTTAGGAAGAAGGTGTTCATAATCATACAGTTGATCCAGAGAGTTGTGGAAACTCTGAAAGCCTTGAGGAGATTGATGGTGTTCCAAAGGGAGCCACTTCTCCATTTGATTCACCTCCTCATGAAGGTAATAAAGGTGAAAAAGAAAGGTATAAATCTAGTTCTAATCATATTCCTTTTGATTATGTTAAGCATGATAAATTTCCATATAAGCATTGGAAAATCATTGCATGTTCCTTTTGTGGTTTGGGTAACCATAATGTTTCTAGATGTTGGAAGAGAATGGTGACATAAAGGAAACTTTTAAAGGAATAGAAGAAAAGAGCCAAAGGTCCTTTGGACAAGGCAAATCATGTTGTCAAGAGAATGCACATGTGTTGCACTTACTGCCATAAGCAAGGACATATTGCTGCAAAATGTTGGACTTTGAATCCAACAATGCTTCCATGAAACTTGAAGAAGGTGGAAAGAAAGAATGGCAGGAATGGAAAGAAAGATTCCATGATTTATGTGTTTCAGGATGATTCACATGTTGATGCTGATGTGCATAAAAAGGTAGCACCTTTGAAATGGATTGGTAAGAAATGGTTAGAATTCTTATCCAATTAAAGATTTCATGGTATGGAACCAACTCATAAAAGGATAGAAAAGATAGATAAATGCCTTAGAATTTAGCCTCTTCAAGGGGGAAACCTCCTTTACATTACACAAACGAATGATTCTTTGATGATAAAAATAACAAACCTCCTTTCTATAGATAGGAGTCTAAGCGGTCATAATATAATCAGAGCCGACACAACAATAATAAAACAAGGGCACAATAATAACAATAGTGGGCTTCTATGGGGCACAATAATAACAATATGGGGATTAAATGGGTACAACAATATAATAAGGGGGTTGTACTAATAAAAATAAGGGGTTACACTAGTAGTATACGGGATTAACATGCCCCTCTCCTTCAAAAAGTGTTGTCCTCAATGCTAGAGTACTTAAGCGGGTAAGTTCTTCCACTTGATGAGATACCTTGAAATTGAACGATTTCGTAGCTTTCGAGTTCTTGTTTCTGTGACTGGTCCAGGTTCCAATATGATTTTTCCTTCCTCTTCAATTTTTTTTAATATTGTTTGAATTGGGATCTTTTGCAACTTTTGAATAAGTGGCCATACTTCTTCGTCCTTCTCCCATTCACCCCTTGCTTCGTTTATCCAATCTGGTTGTAGCACAAAATAGTGCTTCCACATCCTCATCCTTTCTTGAGAGCACATCTGCAACAAAATTTTTCTTCCGTTTTCTATAGATGACTTCAAAGTCATAACCCATCATATTTGCGACACCTTTTTTCTGTTCTTCTAAAGATAATAGTTGTTTTAAAAAGTATTTAAGACTATCATGATCCATTTTTACCTTGAAGTGTCTTCCCATTCGGTAAGGTCGCCATTTCTTAAGTGCATATAGTATTTCCAACATTTCCTTCTCATAAATAGCTTGCATGAGATGTAGCAGTAAAAATACCCAATCACCTACATCAAAACATTTTTCACTACAATGTTGATCTACCTGTTGTTTCATTTGATTTTGTACCAAAGTGGTGTTATCCTTTAAAAGTTGGAGAACTTTTTGTTGATGATTGATGTGATCTTTCACTGCTTGAACCTTTTTCTTCTTGATATGTCCTTCTATCTTTAGAGTTTGAGGAGTGGTAATTTCTTCCAATCCTTTACAAGATATGGTCAGATTCATTTCTTGATGCTCAATGTGATCTTTCACTTCTTGAACATTTTTCCTCTTGATATGCCCTTCTATCTTGATATTTTGAGGAGTGGTAATTCCGACCAATGAATTAAAAGATATGGTTGGATTCATTTCTTCTTTCTCAATGTGATCTTTCACTTCTTGCACCTTTTTCTTCTTGATATATCCTTCTAGCTTGAGAGTTTGAGGAGTGGTAATTCTTGCTAATGCTTTACAATATATGGTCTGATTCATCTCTTCTTTTTCTAGGGTTGGGTCCTAGCATATATCCTTTTCTTTCGATGTTTCTTGATCCTTTTCTTCCACCTCTTCATACTCTATGTAAAATAATTTCTTGTCAGCACACTTATGACCTTTAGTGCATTTGCTATCACAATTGCAACAAAGCCCTTTTTCTCTTTCCAATTGTTGTGGTGTTGCTCTTTGTATCCTCATAATGTGTTATCATTTCCTCCATGAAAATTGACCACATAACAAGTTGTTTACGAGAAAAAAGCCCTTTATACCATAAAAATTGATCTGGTTCTAAATATGAAGATGCAATATATACCTTTTGTAACAATGGTACACCATGTAGATCAAAATATTGCTCCATCTAAAGTATCCAACTTACCGGATCCTTGCCATCAAACTTCCTCATCTTGCTTTTTCTTGATTTTAGGATATGAATTTTGAAATGACTGTAACTTTGTACTTTCAAATCTTTAAGTTCTGAAATTGCAACATGCAGTAGTCCTCTGCATCCTCTTTCCAATGCCACCAGTCTGATCCAAATTGGATTCTCCAAGGAAGAGTTACGCCAAATCTCCCACAGTGACTTGATTATAGACTAGTTCAGTAGAGTAAACTTGAACGATGTTCCACATGTCAATGTTTCGACCTTAGCCTCTGAAAAATATACAAAAGAAACTACAGTCCATTCTCTTTCTATAACTTCTTACGAAATTTCAATCTGATGCTCAGAGAGAAATTTATGACGATTTTCCCTACGTCACCTGTTTGGAATGTAATTCAGGAGTCTGCAAAAAGACCAACTTCCTCAGATCATATCTACGCAAATATAGTGCGAAAATCTCTGAAATTCGAACCCGAGGTTTAGTGCGATATCTTCTCAAGTGGATTGTTTTTTTATCTTCTGAAACATTGTAGAAAATAAGTTATATAAAAAATGTCATGATCAGCTATTTGGAACAACGAAACCATAGAATCCAAAGCTCTGATACCAAATGTTATGAAACCAGCTCACAAAAAGATAGAAAAGATAGATCAACGCCTTATAATTTAGCCTCTTCGAGGGGGAAAACTCCTTTACATTACATAAATGAATGATTCTTTGATGATACAAATGACAAGACCTCCTTTCTATATATAGGAGTCTAAGGAGTCATAATATAATTAGAGCTGACACAACAATAATAATGTAAGGGCACAATAATAAAAATAGTGGGCTTCTATGGGGTACAATAATAACAATATGGGGACTACATGGGTACAAAAATATAATAAGGGGGTTGTACTAATAACAATAAAGAGTTACACAAGTAGTATAGGGACCTAACATCTCATGTCTATTGATATAATGCATCTATTTTCATTTCTTTGTTAATGGAATGCAAGTTGTAAGTTTTTGCTAAGAAGGTGAATGGAAAAGTTGAGTAGGAGACTCACGTTATTGCTACAACATTATATTCATTTTAGCTTTAAAAGTACAATGTACTTAAGTGAAAGTTGAAGGATAAAATGCATGCATAAGCATGATATGCATGACCACAGGGATGCTGATGATTTCCTTGTATTTGAACATGTATGTGTAATTAACTTGAAGGGTTGATTGCTTTGTTTCTAAACATGCATGTAATGTAATATTGACTTGGAAAAGTTGATTTGGTCTTGAAGATGGAGATAATGATGAACTGTTTCATCTTTGAAGAAAAATAAAAAAAATCCTATAATTGTTTTTCTACATGCTTGACTAGAAGGGTCAATTGTCTTAAAGGCATGTATTGTTGGCTTGTTATCTTGTCAATCATTTGTATGCAGATGTAAAGACATCGAGGTGTTAAAAAGATGTGAAATATGTTTCTTTTTTTGAAGCAAGAGTTCAGGCCATCCAATTGTTGTTAATAGTTGTTGTTGAAAATATGTCAAACAAATACAAATGTAAATTATTGTGAAGAATATGTAACTTCACATTTCTTTTAGCCAACTTGGATCAATGATCTAGGAAGAGAAGTTAAAAATACCTTCTATAACCTTCTCAACAAGAGTTCTGCATGAAGTCAAGGAGGAAAACAGTTCTTCCCAGGAGGACAAGCACATCCAGGAAGGAAAGTGTTCAAAGGCTTTGGTTCAGAGACACTATGTAAAGCAAGTGTATGGAGGCTAAAAGAAAAGGGTGAGGTACTCTCATTTACTGTTCAAATTAGTATATAGTCTTTTGGTGTCCAAAAGATTTTTAGTGAGAATGCATGATCCAAAATAGATCTAACATAGACTTCTAAGTCTGAATATTCCTCACAGAGGAAAAAATGAAAGTCATTGGATGATTATGAAAATAGTGTCATTTCGTAGATTGTTTCATTCTGAATCCAACACAATTTGAAATGGCCAAAACGGATTTCAGATTGTGTTGGATTTAGAATGAAAAAATCTACGAAATGAGACTATATTTTCCCATTGTCCTTTGAAAATGAGGCAATTTCTTATTAAATGGGACTGAAGGGAAAATATGTGTGTTCCTTTAAGAAATCACATTGTAACCTTTTATCACATCACAAGCATCCAAAGTGAGGACTTAAGCCAAAGGCATGAAGGTTTAGCGATAAGCGATGAATGCTTTATCACATCATACATAACCAAAGGTGATGGACCATGTTCCATGGCATTCCGAAGGACCAATGAGCGATGTGTGATAAGCGTCGATTGATGATCGAGCAATAAGAGGAACAGAGCACCCAAAGCCTTGGACCAAATAATTTGCGATATGAGATCGAATCGATATCGACGATTGACGATCGGACGATCGGAGGAGAAGAGCACCCAAACGCATGCTGATGCAATATGCGTATGAGATATGTGATATGCGATGAGCGATCAGTGAGATCAACAATCAGCGATTGGAGAGATAAAGCACCAGGCCTTAGACCCATGTGACGTGCGATATGCGATGGGTCGATCAGTAGACACCGATCAGAGATCAGCAAATTGGATCGCGATAATACAAAGGAGCATCACGCCATTGCGACATGTGACTTGCGATAAAGCACGGACTTGAAAAGGTTATAGATGTGGGTTGATATTCATTTGAAGTCCGTCTTAAGGATTTCAGTCGAGTTTATTCTGTGTTTTCACGTATATCTCTGTGTATTGGAATTTTGTTCCATTTTTGGGAATTTACCCAAAGGAAGGCTGCCGATTCCTTCGTAACTGTACCTATTCTAAAATTGTTGTGACACATTGTAAGTGGGAATTTTGTAACAAATGATGTGTTTTGAAATAATGATGTATTTGTAATAGGAATGTGTTATATAACACACAGAGCCACAGAGCCAGAAGCCAGAGGGCCAAACGTAAAGCCAGAGAGCCAGAGAGCTAGAGGGCGAGATGCAGAGCCACAAAGCGAGTAAGTGATAGGTCTAGATGTAGAGCCACAAAGCCAGTAAGCCAGAGGGCCAGTCAAAGAGATAGAGAGCAAAAGAAGCCGCAGAGCCGTAGAGGAATGATTGCACAGAGAGTAATGGACATGGAAGCCATAGAGTCGAAGGATTCCTAAAAGGCCTTAGAGCCAAGCGAAGAAGCTAGTCTCCCTTAAAGGAGCTCACAACAGGCTCCCTTCAGGGAAATTCCCTCTCCAGAGAGCTCACGCTGTAACATCCCATAGCCACAAAACTGATAGAGGCATAGAGCCACCAGAGGTTGGGGGTGAATTTCCCAGGGATGATTCCTCGGGATGAGGAAGGGACATAGAGCCTGAGAACTTGAGCAGCGAGAGCCAGAAAGCCAGAGAGCTTCAGAGCTAGAGGGCCGAGCAGAGGCAGAGCCACCAGAGGTCGGAGGTAGAGCTAGACAGACAAAGCCAGATAGCTAAGACAACCAGAGCTAGATGAGCTAGAGAGCTGAGAGCCAAAGCTAGTTAGCTAGAGAGTTAGAGCCAGAGAGCTCAAAACAAACTTCTAAGAGCCATGGGTTGTAATGAAGTTGCAGAATAGCAAAGATATCAAAATATCGAGCTATTGCTGATGTTCGAAGTGTGTTGAAGATAGAAGAAGGAAATACAAAGACAATAAAATAATTCTAATGGAGTTGGTACAAGCGAGGAACTCAAGATAGCCTGGAGCATTGATTGATGGAATCTAGTTGAGAGAAGCTAGATTTGTCTGCAAAGTATGGATAGCCATTGGGATAAGATGGTATTCTAAACCCATAGGTTCAGTTGTAAACCAATGGAGTTGAGTGTGGAACTTGTAAAAGAAGTTTACCATAATCCCAAAGAGCTTAGTTGAGTTGACTAGAGCTCGTGGAGACGTAGCCCAAGATATTAGGGTGAACTCCTAATTAAACTTGTTGTCTTTATGTGTTTGTTTATTTGCTACATTTATTATTATGTGTGTATATATATCATTTTAAGAAAATAAACTTAAGGCAGTTAAGTAGTCAAAGTCAAACACAAGCATACACCTCTTTCAAGAACTTTTAATTCCGCAAATCATCAATCATAAGCATATATTTTGGGAATATATATAAGCTTTGGAGTGGGAGAGATTCTTGTTGACTGACAAGAAGCCTTTGGTTCCCCATTTTCAGATCAAGGAGACACTTTCACATCCTTTTAATTAGGGAATCATAACCACAATATCTCTAGGTTGTTTCCATCAACTACCTTTTTTTTACGGAGATAGTTGCATGGTTCCTTCCATCCTTGGTACCTTTACATCTATCATCTTCCTTCAGTGTTGTAATAGGGATCAAACCATTTACCTTTGTATATCCCTTTCCTTTCATTATCATCATTTTATTGAGCCTTATGAATCTTCAAGGAAACCATATCTCCCTCTTAAAGAGATATTTGTTGTACGGACATGAATTTCAATTTATCTTCTCACATTGCTACCTTTTAATACCAAGACGAAAACATATTGACTAGAACATTTCAAAATACATTTTCTTAATCTATATGTTGGAATTTCCCTAAATAACCATGATGGCCTTCCCACCAAATCAGCTTACTTGAGTTCTTTAAGATCAACATCCTTCCACATGACCCATATCTCCATGAATATTCCTTCATTTGTTTATCAAAGTGCCCATGGATCAAACTTGATTACCAAGTTACAATTTCTTCCTAAGAGATTTTATTATTAACTCCCTTTCTTTCCTTCAAAGGCTATACTATATTTTGATCAATATTCCATATAATATGGTGGAAAAATAAAAAATATTCTTTCAAGAATCATATAACCCTATGGAAACTTCACCAGGCATAATTTTATGACCAACTTGTCATGCAAGATTTTGTACATATGAATCCTTCCCTAGATAAGAATTTCTTCAAATAACCATCTAGCCATTGTTCTTAAAAGAGCTTGCATCTTCTACTTATAGAAAATAGGTTTCTTTCTAAAAGACTACAACTTCACCATCTCCATTCCTTGTCATCGAAGCATGCCAAAAGGCCATATTTAGTGGGTAGTTTTGTAATGAATGATTAGTTTTTCTTCTTCTTCTCGCTTATGAATGCTTATACGTAGTGCTAAAAATGTGGGTATACCTCTTGGTGATAAACATATGTTCTTCATCAAAGTATAAAGAGTAGGTAGGTTGTTTTCTCCAACCGAAACCATTGAAACAAAATAATAAAGTGTTCTTCGTGCTATATGGAATATATACCAATCATGTCATAAAGCTTCTTCCAACAACCTTTCAAAATGATGGTACTTATAGGATCTTGATGATGTAGAAATTTTTCTACAAATCAACTTGGCTCTAATACCATGTGGAAATTCCACTTTAGATCACCTAGAAATACAATATACTAAAGCAAAGCACTTGATATACTTCTACAAACAATTTAGCGGAAGCTTAATTGAACATGAGAAACATCAATAAGAACACATATAACTGATAAGAAGGAATCAATCATGCATAACACAGAAGATATAACCTAGGGAAAGCCTCAACCTAAAACCCCAACTTTGTATTATCATACATAGGCTTTATACAAAGCCTTAGCTCTCACAAAGCTAGCCAGCTCTCAATACAATCCTCATAGGTGAAGGTGGAAATACATCAGGATTACACAAAGCCTTAGCTCTCATAGCTAGCCAGCTCTTAGTGCAATCCTCCTGGATGCTCACCGGAAATCAAGACTTCTCCTAAGCCTTCTCTTCTACCCTCCAAGCCTCCTATTTTGTTGCACAGCTTTTCCTAGGTGATCCTCTTGTTACCAAGTGTAACATTGATCTCTCACACTAATCTAACACCCTGTAAAACTACACAATCCTCAAGGAACCTTAATCCTTTTGCTTGGATGATTTTCATTTATAGGAAAAATCCATCCAACTAATAATACATTGTCCCTCCTCTGATCTCAACTGGGTATTTCTCTGAACTGACATGCATGAGTTATTTATGAGAGAATATTCAGTTACTTGAAGTGCAACAATTACAGGCATACAAGCATTAACTAACTAAACTCACATTAATTTAGACAAACTGTTTAAATCAATTATAGCAGGACTTGACTCAGTTAACTGAGCCATCTAATTACTACTCAAATTAGAACTCATCTCTGTCTCTTTAACTAATGGATAAATTCCTAAATTAATATATAAACTGTTGCATATCCTCACATAGACTTCAAGTTTGTTTTTCCTCAACTAATTAACTCAAGATGAATAAATTAATTAATTTGCAAACTGATGTTAATATCAAATTCAAATTTTACTTCCTATTTTTAGTTCAGGGACTGACTAAAATATGAATCCATCCAAAACTGCTAAAAATAGAATGTTATTTGTAGCACTTCCATTTTTCATTCCCTATTTCCCAATCCAACACTGGTACCGAAACTTCTATTTTTAGTAGTGCTATTTTTAAAACTTCTATTTTTAGCATTTCTTGTTGCCATTTTCAAAACTCCCTCTCAACAAGAAAGACTTCCTCTCGAACTCAATCCTGTAACTATGGAATGTTCTACATGCAACACTCCTACCAAGTGTGGCTGCTCTAGCAACTCTAGGAACAAAAAAACCTCCCAACTGACCTCTCTATTGGGCTAGAAACATACTCTAATGTTGAAGCTCTACTTATTGTGACAAGCGCTCCCTGTCTAACCTCTAAGCTACTATAACATCTCCATGCATCTCGCACCATTGCACAACTCTCTGTGCTATCCTGCACTAGTGCAACACACTTGTACCTCTCGCATTGTTGTAGCCTGCTAGCTCTGTGCTCTCTTGGGATTCCTGCATTGTAGCTCTCTCTGCCGCTCCACCTGCATCTGTCTCTACCAAATCATCTAGTCCTATTACTTCTCATCGGGGCTCCTGTAGAAAATTTGAATCAAAGAGGTAGGGTACCTCAAGGATCCTACCCCTCATGTTTGGGACGATCACTGCACATCGCCCCACCTCCTACCTGCAGGTATGGTTGCGTGTGATCCTTCAGCTCGCCTGGATCGAATTTTCCCCTACTATAGGTCTCTGCATGAGTGGATGTCTCTACTCAATCTCCTCTGAGCTTCTCTAGTTGTGGCTACTGCACAACCTCCTGAAGTTGCTTCACTAATTGTGGCTCCTCCACAATTGTCTGAGACTTCTTCTGGTGCTGCATGTTGAGAGGTAATTTACTCTCCCTCTCAACCACCAAGTATCTAACCTTTTCCTTACTCCCCAAGGCTTTGCATGCATCCTCTACTTCAAGTGCATATAAGTTCTTGGCTAGCACACCAAACTGTTTCATATTTCCCACCGTCACGAAATTTTCTAGAAAAAGAGTTGATTTTAGATCAACAATATCTCCCTCATCCAAACTCTGATTCAGCCAATTTTTTTTTTGAATTTGGGTTTCTTTCCGCAAGGAATCAAAATCAGCTATTCATTTCTGAAAATTTTGTATAGAAATTTTCAGAGCTACTCTGCAAACTCTCGGCTCAAAACTCAAAACTTTGAAATCTCCTCTCAGTATACTATTCTCCGCTTTGATCACCTTTGCTCTGATACCATGTAGAACTTTTTCTACAAAACCTAGCTCTGATACCATGTAGAATTTTTTCTACAAATCAACTTGGGTCTGTAGAAATTCTACTTGTAGATCATCTGGTAATGCAATATACTAAAGGAAAACACTTGATCTACTTCTACAAACAATTTAGTGGAAGCTTAATCGAACATGAGAAACATCAATAAGAACACATATAAATGATAATAAGGAATCAATCACACATAACACAAAAGATATAACTCAGGGAAAGCCTCAGCCTAAAACTCCAATTATGTATTATCATACATAGGATTTATACAAATCCTTAGCTCTCACACAGCTAGCCAGCTCTCAGTACAATCCTCACAGGTGAAGCTAGAAATACATCAAGATTACACAAAGCCTTAGATATCAGAGCTAGCCAGCTCTCAGTGCAATCCTCCTCGATGCTCAACAATCAAGAATTCTCCTAAGCTTTCTCCTTTACCCTCCAAGCCTCCTATTTCCTTGCACAGTTTTTCCTGGGTGATCCTCCTGTTACCAAGTGTAACACTGATCTTTCACACTAATCTCACACCCTGTAAAACTACACAATCCTCAAGGAACCTTAATCTTTCTACTTGGATTATTTTCCTTTATAGGAAAAATCCATCCAACTGATAGTACATTGTCCCTCCTTTGATCTCAGCTAGGTCTTTCTCTGAACTAACATGCATGAGTTATTTATGAGAGAATATTCAGTTATCTGAAGTGAATCTGTTACATGCATGCAAGTATTAACTAATTCAAATCACATTAATTTAAACAAACTATTTAAATCAATTATAACTTGAATTGAATCACTTAACCAAGCAAGCTAATTACTACTAAAATTAGAACTCATCCTTATCTCTTTAACTAATGGATAAATTCCTCAATTAATAGATAAACTGTTTCATGTCCTCACATAGACTTCAAGAATTTTATTCCTTAACTAATTAACTCAAGATGAATTAATTAATTAGTTTACAAATTGTTGTTCATATCAAATTCGAATTTTACTTCCTATTTTTAGTCCACTAAAATAGGAATCCATCCTGAACTACTAAAAATAGAATGTTATTTTTAGCACTTCCATTTTTCATTCCTTGTTTCGAATCCAGCACTAGTACCCAAACTATTATTTTTAGCAGTGCTATTTTTAGAACTTCTATTTTTAGCATTTCTTGTTGCCATTTTCAACAGATGATTCCTCTTATGAAAATGACTGCCTCTAACATAATGTTAGATAATTTTGGATAAACAATAATATGCAAAATGGTCATGATGTTTTCATTCTTTCAAATTAGATTATTCTTTATCAAAGAAATTCAATCAAGCAGACTGTAATACTTTTAACATCACATGCTTCTATCTATGATGCCATTTTTATAGAATCAAGACTCTTCTAGAGTAAACAACAATGCATTCTATTCTACTTAATAAAATAAAGACACACTTTATAAAGAACTTGACAAAGTGGAGACTTTATTCAATAATAAAGATCTTTGACATCTTCTCCTTTCATCTTCTACTCAGATTCTCCAATTTCTTCAGCTATGTGAGTTTCACTTTTTTGATTTCTCTTGTTGTCTTTATTGTTAGGACAATCCCTTTTATAGTTTCCATAATCATTGGATGCAAAACATTTAATCTTGGACATATATACTTTATATTTTAACTTTCAAAACTTTTCCTTGTTTAGTTTCTTAATTCTTGCAATGAAAGCCTGAGATGTTTCATATGATTTAGTGTCATAGCTTTGGATTGATCCTAGTTTCTTTCAAGGTTCATTGAGCCCATAACTAATCAAAAGGTGTATAATAAATATTTGAATATATGGTAGTTGCTAAAATTCTCCATTAAGGTGGAAAATAATTAGCACACAAATGGTTGTTTTAGATTCAGAAATAGTTTCACCAAGCCCACGTAGTTCTTGTCTTATTTGTGAAACCTTCATTAGATAGGAGGCCATGTCTTCATCCTTCAATTTCCTTATTTTATATAGTCGGTTCCTCAATGAAATAATTTTACCTAATGTACTTATAGAGCACAACTTTACCAACTTATCATACATAACCTTAGATGTATTTAAATCGACAATAAGGGGAACAACATGATCCTTAATAGATTCAACAATGATTCTTTGCGCCCTTATGTCTCCCTTCTTGTCCTTTGCTAACTATTGAGTCTTTTGATTTCTAGGTTCAACAATTTCACCAAGAACATATTCCATAACCCCAAATTCTATGAATGCAAAGTCAATTCTTTTCTTCTAATCAAGGAAATTTGATGAACCAATGATCTTATTTCTTTACTTGTACATAGAACCCATATTAGAAAAATTCCTTGATGCTTTCCTCTTTTGCAAGATGATGTACTCAGATAATATTCAACAGATACTTGATCTTCCTTCCTCTAATGAGAGCTTGATGTAGTGACCATATTCCAAGGTTAGTAGGTCTTCTTCTTCTTTCCTTGTGTCCTTCTACAAATGATTCCCCTTGACAAACAAAACTTTATTTATGTCAACAAGATGATATTTTTGGCATCCTTCTATAGTTCACCTTATCTCTGAAACCATGTTGTAGAATGAAATATGACAACTTGTTAATTCATCTTCTCCTTAACCTTAACAATTGCTTGTGAACTTTATTTATCTTCCTATGTTTGTTTATTAGATCTTTTTCATCAAAAAATTATCAAGAGAAAAAATAGTAAAGACAATGGACACAAAAATTAGGCTCCAACATAGGAAAAACCCCTCTAATGGAAAAACCTAGAAAAATATCTTCTTTTCTTATAGAATCTAATTCAAATGACAAAACCAATACCCAAACCTAAAGACCAAAACCTCCTACCACCACCATGTCAATACTCCAGGAAGACCTTTCAATTAGATCAAAGTCAAACTAAGTCAACAAGAGACAAAGCCTTCCATAACTGCACCAAACTTAGAATTTCGCCCCCCAACTTCAAGATTTTGGATCTGCAGTAGTTCTGCATATTCATCCCCTGTAGCAAAATAGCTACATTTCACATGTGAGAGAAAAAGTAGGGAAAAAATTCATTTTTTCTTCTTTCTAGCTTATGTTTCCTCCTTCCTTTCCTTTGTTAACCTTATTCTTTAAATTCACACTTTTGGTCTAGCTCCTTGATTGCAGATCTAATTCATGAGAAAAAGAGGCCAAACAACTTCTTTTTATACTCATCTATGTGGGTCAAATAGCCCTCTCTCTAATGACTTGTCTCTTGTAGGGCTGACCTGTGCTAGGAGACTTATTTTGACTTCTTTGACTCAAAATAAATTGTCTCACAAGGTAAATCTTGTCCAGATCACTCTTTTGACTCATGACAATAAATCCCTTTACAAGGTACATTGATTCTTTTGACTCGTGACAATATATCCTATAAACTAACAAACCCTATAAGCATGAAGAACATGCTTTCACCTAGAAGACCATCAACAAGAAGCATGAAACCCATGCTCTAAAATAATATTTGTTTCTTTCTTCTTTTGCTTGTTACATAAGATGTACATATTTACATGAGTATAAAGACAATTATGAAGATTGAAACTAGTTGCATTTTCCAACAAAATGTTAATAGAATTCTATCTAGGAGGTTTGTCACTTTTCTGTAATAATGTGATAGTTCCTCCAAAATCCTAAACTTTAAATTGGAGTTTATCACCATCTTCATCAAGTTGTTTTTCCATTACCTCTATTGTTGTCACTTCCATCTTTCATGGTTTCTAAACAGTGTTATTTCATGGGAATCATTATTTGATGAAGTTGGGTTCCTAGTGTTAATTATTTTGAATTTGTAATAATTATTTTAGATTCTATAACATTGGTCTAACTAAATTAGTGAACTAGTTTTGATTATAATAACTAGTTTTATGAAATAATGGTTTTGATCCACTATTTGTGGATCTTGATCTTAAAATTATCCTTTGAGATTAAATATTTTAAGGATGAGAGAGTAATGGTGTGTGTGGCCAAATAGGGAAGGAGAGGGCCAACCAAGGCCCGTCCATGTTTGGGACAATTATACCATTTATTTATGTAAATATTATTGTTGAATGTATTTCAAATGTTTGTTGAATATATAATGGATTTTGTGGCTATGAAGGTTAAATTGTGTGATTGAATTATATAAGTTTTATGAAAATACAAATCTGACGTGTGTTTAAGAATCAATTAGTGTAGTATCTGATTAGAGGAATTCCATAGAAAATTAAATGAGGGTTTGTTTTTTCAATCACATATGTTCATTAAGTATTTTGATGCCTCGAATGAGAGCTTGGAGAATAGCACCCAACTCTGGAAATCATGTTGAATTGGAAGAATTGTGGTTCACATGATAAATGTTTATATTCTATCCAATTGTAATTGGGAACATTGAGGAGAGTTTTTTCTATTTTGGAGGTTGGGAACCTCTATGTAAAACCCAAATTGAATATTATTCACACTATATTGAAACGTTAAGATTGTAAATTTTTGGATTAAAGGAAACACCAAACTCCATTTATTATGAATATGATGATCATAGATGGTGATTTATGAGGCATAGGAGGTTCTTATAATGTGGCAATTATCGTTGATTGTTGGTGTGTCTAAAATGTGAGTATTGCTTCTTGGAAGTTTGGGCGTTTTCTTTTAGATGTAGTTCAAATTACATTTGTTTCAGAGTCAAAGGAATTCAACTTTGACTATTAATTTTTGAAGATAAGAAAGAGAGATTTGTGAAGGGATTTCAACACCCTTAGAAATTAAAATCCTTCCAGGATTAAGCACTCGTGTGTTAAACATATGAATGTTTCCATGAGAGAGAATGAGAGGAATTTATTTGTGAAGAAGAATCGTTTACTATGGCTAGTAGAGGAGAGATAATGATATTTTCATATTATGAAACATGTTTTGGAATGAGTCAAGCATGAATGAATTGGGAGATGTTTGCATAGAAATAAGTGGGGCTAGAAAAGAGATATTGGTCCTAGGGATTTTGGGTGCATCATTTGGTATAAAAGGAGAATTTTCTTAATTTTATTTGTAAATAGTAGCATAGAAAGAATTGGTAGCATCCATTACAACCAAAGGAGTTGTGACAAAGGAAGAATAACATGCAAGGCTCAGTTTGAAGATGAAAAAACTTCTCTAGCTCCATCAGTAATACCATGCTCTGAGACAGTCGTGGAAAAAATATCAGAGGTGGTAGTACATCCATAGGGTCCTTATGAGCCCTAGCATGAACATAGCTATGTCCCTTATTGGGTCCATAAAATACATACCTAGTGATGGTGTAATCCAACCTCATATCTATCACGAGCTCTACATATAGATGCTTTGGAAAGTAAATCGGGACCTAGTCATGTCGGGGGAACTGGCCCCAAGTTCCAATGGATCAATCATAAACAAATAGGGTTGCATCAACATTACTAAAATATTTGAGTTGAAGCTGACTAGCATGTCTAACACAGTCGTCTAGAGGGTTGTCAAACAAATCTCCATGAACATCAATGTCCTTGATGGCTTCTTTCACCACCTCCCAAGTATTTGGGCCTCTAACCTCGAACCTCCTAATGCTATTATGAAATTTAGAAGGTTTCCCTGTGGTATGTCTCAATCCTTTTAATGCTCTCCAACATCAAAGTCAAACTATGCCAAGTGGGTGATCTAGTAGTGATTTTAGCCAACTCTTATGTGATCCACGCATGTTAGGCCCTAACATCCTCGAATGTGATAGTGGTTGTAGCATCTTTCCACAAAGAAATCGATGTTGCAATATCATCCTCATATTTTCCCTACTGAGGTCTGTAAATCATAAACATAATTTAACATATTTAACAAACTAATCATAATACCATATACACTAAACTCAAACAAATCAATTAAATATGATTTATAAATTAAAGACAATTTCAAGACATAAAAACATAATTTTTAGAGAAGATTTAAAGATGCAAGAGGTTTACTTGCAGCAAGTGAAGATGGTCCACTATCAATATCATGATCATCAACAAAGACATAAACAATGCCTATGACACACTGAGTGGCATTGGAGCAAGGATCTACAAGTGGAAAGCACACTATGGTTGGGATACATATCAAGATCTCGACCATGTATAGTGAATCCCTCCACACTCTGACGGCCTTTGGTTAGGAGGCGTATTTGAGATGGTCTATATATTACATATAACACATATAATATATGTAAATTAATCTAAGAAAAAAAGATGATTTAGAAAGAATGTTTACAAGAAATCCATTTCTAAAGTCAAGTAGAATAATCTAGCCTTCCTAAAGTTTAGAGTCTCATATTTGATAATTTATCAACCGAAGTATTGAGTTGAATGTAAACACACTTGAAAGAACATCAAATATAACTTACACTTTTTCCCATTACTAAATAATGCATTTTTTTATATAGCACAAATATGTAAATATATGTAAAAATTTGAAGTAAACATATTTGCAAAACTAATAAAATTTCATGAAAACCAAATACTCCATAAAACAATATCTTATAATGTTTGACTTTGACACATGACCTGTACTAGGTGGAGGCACATGAAGACAATGTTTCGGTACAACCCACTACATAATGAAACAATATGGTACAAATTAGAAAGAGTCAAAATTATTTTATTAACTTTTAATGCACTTTGAACCATCAGAGATTTAATGTATGTGTCAATGATGCATTGTTGAGACTTGAACTTATATATATATATATATACATATATATATATATATATATATATGTTATAGTTATTATGTATAGATGCTATATATTTATAGTTATATATAGTTGTGTTACATAGTTAAATATAATAATATATAACTTGGTGTTATATAGTTGTATAAAATTTATGTATATAGTGAAATGTTATATATATATATTTCCCATAGAAAAACTCATAATTTCTATTAATGAAAATAAAAAGTATACTTTATAGACACAAATAACATGTATGTAGAAGTAGACACAAAAAGGACAAAATATTACATGAGCTAGCAAAAAATATGGACAACATGGCAATAAAAGTCAACCTGCAAAGAAATTGCTAAAAAAGGAAAGAATAAAATTCATTGTTATGGATCACTTATTGTGCTGATTTTTTATCTTTTTCATTTCCTTCATTGCACTTTTTCTATACTTCAAGATTTGGATCAATTAGAACTAAAGAAATTTCCTAGCCTCCATCAGGGGAGGGAGATTCTTTGTCTGGATTTGATGATTCTGAAACATTTTCTTGTTTAGTGCCTCGATGCCCTGTCGAGGGCTACTGGTTCCCTAGCTATGAACTCAACATGGCAAGAGAGACTAAGACATCTTAAACTGTAGCCTCACCCTCGAGGTTGTCCTGAGAATATTATGGTTTTGCCTCTTGGTTTTCATCCTCCTCATCTTTTGAGTGAGGAGAGTCATTAAAGTGTCATCCTTTTCATTTGTTTGGATGCTTCTTTTCCTTTTTTTCGATTTTCTTCACCTAAGGGCATGTGTTGTGAAGATGACCTTTTTGAAAGAATACATGACATCTAAATGGGTTGTTCTCATAATCCACAATCTGAGTCCACTGAAAATTGTTTTGTTTCCAATTAATGTGGTCTAGTAACCCTTTGCTAAGATCCATCTCCATACAAATTCTAGCAAATGTGAATTTTTTTTTTTTTGTTCTCTTCATGTCCATTTTTGTAAATCTTCCAAGTTTGTTCTCAATGTCTTTGAGACCTTGATGATGCTATAACATAAGGGGAAGGTTTGGTAGTCTTACCCATACTGGCATGGAAGTTACCATCATGGATGTTGCATTAAAACTAGGAAACCATGGAGTAATTGATAACCCAACACTACCCCTAAACAATGGTCCTTCATTTAAGATGGAATCCAAGTGTTTTGCTTGTCAAATTGGACATAAACAAAAACTTTGGAGTAGAGGTAAATATCACAATTTTTTGTCCAAGAAGTGAATACCTGAGTGCTTCCAGTTTTTACCAGAAGTTGTTGAATCTGCAAATGATATCTTCTGACTCTAGTATAGTAAAAAAAATGGATATTTGGGTTTTTTACCTCCAATTACGCAGCTTGCTGCATTTAGTCCATAATATATGAACTAGAGTGAAAATTTTGGTTTTGTTCTATGTGGTCCGAAGACTTTCCTTTTGTTATAATACACTTCCATTAGACATCCTCCTTGAAGGATATCGTGGGGCCTTTTGAGGTCCAAGAACTATTTTTCAACAACTATTTTCTTCCCCCACGAAGCTTAAAATTTAAGATTACTATTGAATTTTTAACTATATAACGATCCCTTAGGAGTAGAGGACCTATCAAAACTACGCCTGCAAATTATAGGCGCTGTATATTTGCAGGCAATACCCATTTGCCTTGAATCAACATTTTAAGAGATGAGACAGTTAATGTTTCAGAAATCCAAAAAATTTATGTCATTCCATTGATGTTTTTATGAATATCTGATCAAATATATTTGAGTCAATCTCTGGGCATGTCTGTAAATTCTCAGTGTTTAGCCTCTCGAAAGGAGGTTTAATGGGCGGATACAGTGTCTATGGGAACACACTGAATGGAGACGTAGATGAATGGAAAATTGACTCGATGTATGTTTATACCCTAGAAGCACTGGAGCTGATAGGATATAGGAAGACTTATGAAAAATAAGTTGTATAGAGGAAAAATATCCCAGAGGTAAAAACAGATTACCATGAGAATGTGTTTGTCGCACTGACACCATCGAGAAATCCAAAAAATGTATGACATCGGAAGGAGAACCGTGAGCAATTTGTGAACCTCCTTCATATGTTGTATGGTCGATGAAGAAAACACTACCCATGCCACTATAAGTCTTTCTTGGGGTTTCTCTGAGAGCCTTTGGTTGTTTTAGTGGGGAGTCCCGAAAAAGCAGGCCAAACCCAACCAAACGGTTGGTCAGGACCGTATATTTTTCTAAATAAGGGTATCGAGTCCTGCGGATTGGAAACATCGTGTGGCAGCGACCCAAATGGTTTCTGATTTGAGAGTAACCCTAGCATCTCGCGTGATATTCTCCCTTTCCAAGAACCCTATATACAAATAATATGTTATATATATATATATATATTATAATTAAATATTGTCAATACTGTTTACGAACTTTAACTTAGTTAATATTTTATTCAAGTAGTATTTTTTAAAACAAATTACTGTTATTACTGTTAAAAAATTTTAAAATATAAATTAATTTAAATTAACAAAAAATCGTATTTTGATAATGAGAAGTTTGCCCTGAGAAAATATATTCATTAGGTTAATCTTAAGTTCTTAATTTATCTATTTATTGGAATCGTTTGTTGTTTTTATGTTATGGATTTTTTTTATATTTTTTTGTCAAATTTGTTCAAATTTAAATTATTTTAACTAACAAAATTCAAAATCTTTTAAAAATTTATTCACTAAATTTCTAAGAAATAATTTTAGAACCTAAAATAATTAGAAATTAAAGTTTTTACCATTCAAAATTACAAAAAAAAATCATAATAAATATGATATCATTTAAAACTTATTCTTGAAATGAGAAAAAAGGGAAAAAATCCTAAATTATAGTTTTCTTTGGTGGTTTTCTTGGTGGGTTTCTAGGTTGTTTTTTGTGGTTTTTTAGTTTTATTTTTGTTTTTGTTTTCTAGATGGTTTTTTGTGGTTTTTGTATGTTGGTGTGTGGTGGGTTTTTATTTCAAATTATTTTACTTTATTTTTGCAAGAACAAATAATTGGAATAGGGAAAAACTGATAGGAAACCTACCTCGGCCTCCTCCATCCCAATCGAACTCCCAAACTCTTATTCAAGCTCCTATTTACCTTGTGGTCTACGTAAAATGGCTTATGAAGACTGTGGCAATGGTTTTTAATGAGAAATAGTGGCTCTACCATGCTCTTGTATAACCTTGGGTTATATAGGAGATCGATCAAGGGTTTGTTTTAATCCTCAGTCGAGCTATCTTGAAGCCTTTAACAACTAGATTGATTTCTTAAAGATTGCTCGATCGACTGTTTAAAATGGCTCGATAAAACTAATTTTTTTCACCCAAAACACACTGTCACTTGCCAAAAAGTGTAACCCAACTTCATACATAGACCCGTATTCATTGTCAAAATCAATAGTTACTTTTAAGTATTGAATGAATTACTTGCGTATTTTTAATGCCTCTCACGTGGCCTAGCCAAGAATTAACTAATATCACATTAAGTATGACATATTTTTGTGGTGAAGTAGATTAAACTTTCTACAATTGTTTATAGAATGTACAATTTACATCGTTTGTATCATCATCAATGTAAAGCTTAGAATTTTATGCTAATGGAGTATATACTAGCTTGCAAAGATTCATATTTAGTTTTTTTTATCATTTGCTTTTCATAATTATTTTGAATGATCAATTTTTTTCCATCTTCCTTCAATACCTCAATGTTCAAATAATTATGCATATGTCCAATATTCTTCATTTCAAATTTTTATGATAGTTGTCTTTTGATTTCATAAGTGAAACTTGCAACATTTTATGCTATGCTTAAAACATCAATATACAATGAAAATGGAATAAAAGTAACAATGCCATATTCTATTTTTTTTATGTAAATATTTATATAACTATTATTTTTTAGGAATCCTTGCTAAAAAAAAAATTTGCCAACTTTTATATACCATGACATCAAAGCTTGCTTGAGAACGTATACAAGATATTATTGTCCATCTGTTACAAACCCTTATGGTTGAATAAGGTATACTTATTTTAATTCACCATTCAAAAAAAATAATGGACATTTATCTTATGTAAGTCTTAATTTTTCTTAATGGTTGATGCAATCATAAGTCTAATGGTGTTAATTTTAGCTATAGCTGGAAATGTGTCATCATAATATTTAATTCCTTTTCTGAATATTCTTTTGCAATCAATTTTGTTTAAAAATTGTCTATATCCTTTTTAAGAGTACATGAGCTTCATTTTTAGAGAGTTAAATTAGTTCTATGTCTCTTGTTTGATAATTGAATTTTATTATGCATGCATAACATTCATCCAGTAATTATAATTTTTTGCTTTTTCAAAATTTAAAGGTTTTTCAACACTCCTGAGTTGTGACCTTGTAGCTTAAATACCACTTGAGACTTGGCATCATCGTGTTCATATTCACTTTTCTCTGATTTTTCACTAATTCCTTGTTTAAGAAATTTCAATGCATCTTGACTCTCATTATCTACATATTCATGAAATATAACATCCCAACTTGCAAATAAATTATGAGTAATAGGATTATATATTTTGTAAGCTATATGGTCAACACAATAACTAATTAAAATACGTTTGATTGGCTTTGCATCAAGTTTCTTTTTATATTCATTTTGGATTTGAGAAAAGGATTTATTCTCAAAATTCTATAATGATAATACTTAGTTTATATCTATTAAATGTTTCATAAGGATTTTTATGCTGTGGAAATTTCGTTGGACAATTATTTCGTAAATAATAAGTGATTGTTCCACTTGCCCACACATATAGTGCCGATAAATTTAAGAAAATATTTATTTATTTATTTATCTATGATCATTGAAAACCCATCCATATATTTCTTTCTTGCTCCAAAACCATTAGATATAACATTTAGTATATTCATTTTTAAGAACTGGAAGACCTTTTACCATATCTTTTCCTTCTATGTAAAATTATACGTTTAAAAGTTAAATTCCCATACCTTAATTTCCATAGTTCTTCTATAGAGTCATTTATATGTGCCTCCCACTTTAACTCCCTCTGCTTTGAGTTTATAGAAAATTGCATATCCTTCAATTAAAAGCCTAAATTCACAAATTCAACTTTCAAACCTTGATATGTCATGGCTAAAATTGCAATTAGAAAAATCCTTCCATACCTTGATTTGTTATCATTAAAATAGAGATTAGGAAATTCCTTTGAGACCTTGAATTTTCATTATTGAAATTGACATTAGATTTTTCTTAATTCCTAATATATGCATCACATTTTTTATTTGTTTCACATGAACATTTAACAAATTTAAATATACATCACCATATACTTTTGTTTCATGAAATGTATCATCCTCTAGATAAATTTTAGCAACATAGTTTTCTCATTATAAGTTTTAAAGAAATATCTATTATAGGTCACATGAATGGATGCTCCTCAATATATCAACCATGCATTACAATCATATGTTTTTACTTATGAGGCTAGATTTAAAATTATAAAGAATTTTACATTTTTAAGGTCATCACTTACCTTTACTTCTATATCAATCAAGTTGTTAATCAATATTCTATATTTGGACATAGTAAACTTATTTTTTCTAGGTAATGAAAAGCATATTGTTCATACCAGTGACATGTACCATTTATTCTTCACACTCATAGTTGTTTCTATTAAACCTCTCCTTGATATAGTTTCGCCTCAAATTTTCCTCGTGTTATTTATCCATGGTTTTTCTTTGTATGGTTTCTTACCTTATTCATCAAACACAAATTTAAATTTTGAAATATGTTGTGTAACACTCTTCCTCCTTTCTTATTTTTGCATAAGTATCCCTATCAAATCATTAAACAAAGGTTTTTTTATTGGTGATAATTACTTGATATTCATGCAACATACAACTTAATGTGATACTAACTAGATTTCTAATGAATGCATTCTCACTAATATAATCCAATATATAATTTAAGACTTTAATTATAGATAGCTAATTGGTAAAGCTAGCTTTTCAATGTTTCACTCTACTTGTATGTATTTATTAATACAAACTTCTCAATGCCTCCCATGTCTCATTTAATGCCTCGCATTTCCTTATATGACAAATGATCACATATTTTATAAACATTCTCAAGAGAACCCTTTCATTGGTTTATATTTTCTCCAAATTATGAATTGAGGTAGCAAGGAGTAGCTAGTTTATCTCTACCTCCATTCAAAATATGCATTATATTGGTCCAACAAAATATGTGTCCTAAACTTTAAATTTATATACTTCAATACATCTAAATCATTTCCTTTATTTAGATAGGGATTTTTTAGATTTGATACCACTAAATAGAAAAAATAAGAAGAGAAATTTATATATCAATTTGTTGTGGCTATGACAAACACCATCCAAAATTTGGTCTACGCTTGAATTTTGGAGCCTACTATGGATCTCTCAATTGTTCACTCCATAGCCACTTTATGGTTGATCGGTACTTTGTTTAGTATTCTAACCTTCTTCTCATTTTTTAAGTGTGAAAGGCATGTGCTCACACATGCGCAGCTCACAACAAGTTCGTGGGCTCACTCTTTTATGCAAACTTGAACATTAATCACAAGAGTCAATCAAGATAGTTCCTATGCAATTTTCAACCTATGTTGACAGTTAGTGTGCACTCTCATCGAGAGTCTCTCACATTGGGTCACGATTACTATTCTATTTTAGTGAGTTTTTAAGATTGCCATTTTTGTGCACCTTCGCTTTTACAAGTGTTGCTTTCATGTTTATGGCTATTTTTTTTCTTATTTTCAATTTAGTAAGTGTAATTTTCATGCTATATTCATTCTAGCATGTGTCACTTTCAATATCATTCCCATTTTGCAAGTGTCATTTGCATTTTCTTCTTACTATCGCAAGTGTCATCTTTTAAACATGGAAAGCATCGCACATCACACAAATGTAGTTACAATTTGTTTCAAGGGGTAATATTGGTGCTAATTAGTCATTCTTATCATGTAGACATGTATTTCACGCATTCCCAAAGATTCAAGCATTGTGCCACAAGTTTCATTACAGTGCATCCTTAGTGTTACACTTGGGGAATGTTGTCGCATTATCATTGCATTGAGGGAATTATGTTGTTCATGTGTTATGAATGAACGATGTTGTTTCATAAACTGTTCTAAGTGTGTGATCATGATCAATTTTTGTCCTTATTCACTTTTGCCTTATTGATCCCACACTTAGCCAAATCTAGAAAAGTGCATTCCCAAGCAACCTAATCTTACTCATCCTTCGTGAACTATGCTCTACATAATCTCAACCCTCAAGCTCAAACCTTGCCTCTTATAAATGTAGTGTGCAGTTCCTACCTTCCAAAACTGCACACTATGGGGTCCTAGTTCTCAGCCCTAACCCTTGAGCTCCAGAACCATGCAACCTCTACCATTAAATCACATTCGTCTGCACATTGTGTAGTATCAAGCAACAAGCCTCAGCCTTGACATTTTTAACTATTCAAATGCACAATCCCTATGCCTTTGTCCCTTCAAAACCACATAGTGGGAAAACTCAAGCCTTAGGCCTCAAGCATGACTCCTTCAGCCCCTCAACTGTGCAGTTATCTTACTTTGGCCTGCCTTAACTACAAATTGTGTAGTATCAAGGCTTAGTATTGGCCCCTAACCTCCTGAGCTGCATAAGTTCACAATCCTTAAGCTAGTCTCTTAAATTATCACCTAGTTCTAGCTTAGTTAATGGTTCCCATGAATCATGTTAGACTAGGGTTTTATCAAACTCATGTCATCTTGTCATGAATGGTTTTCAGTTGCACGTATTTTATAATTTTATGATAGGATGATGATGGACGAGATGAATAAGGAGACCCTTCCAAAAGACACATTTGTAGCTTTAAATTAAATTTGATCAACAAATAAAATACAAAGGGACACCATATTGCGACAACAACTTGAGATCAAGATCATAATGAAGACTGCCTTCCTTCAAGCCTTATGAATGAGGAAGAATAAGAACATGTACTCTGTTTCAAGAAGACATGAAGATAAAAACATAAATTATGGCTTGAAATTTCCATGTCATCATGCAGTCCATGTCATCATTGGCATGTCATGTATTGTCAAGGTTCCATGTCAAGATCTATATGAGTCATAATTTTCCACATCATTTGTGGATTATGTAATTTCAATACATGAGAAATGTAATGTAAAGTGGAAGTAAAAGAGGCATCTATAGAATGTGAAAAGTTATGAAGGATTCAAAAGGTCATAGAGAAGTCAAACAATCATGATGGTAGTCCAAGATTCACAAAGGAGGTGAATGGTCACCCCATTTGTTATATATACACCCTCATAGCTCATGCAAAGGAATTTTCACCGTGGCTCATCATACCAGGCTTTAGAGATGAATGTATATCTTTTGGAGGATAGAGCGGTTTCTTTATGAGTCCACTATTGGAGCTAGGGGTGTCCAATGTATTGATGTATCTTGAAATGTTTTATTAATTTAAAAGCCCGTTTAACCCGCACTCTTTCATGCATATGTTGTAAATATTGTAAGACTATTCCTTGGATGTTTGCAATGTATGTTGTTTTCATCTATACAAAGGCAATTGAACTATTTTCGTGACTTTGGTACTTATCTTTTGAAGGTTTGTTGTATGTGTTTTAACAATCGTTGCTTATGTGTGAAATATTTTGCTAGTTGTGCAACGATTCTTTTTTATATATATTCTTGTGTGTATTTACTATATTAGTCCTATTAATTTTCTTTTAAAGGCTCACTTTTGCTTTCCCCTTCAGTAGAGGAACCTGGATGCATTATGCAATTGAACATTCCATAATGCATACTAAATTTTTCTTCTGAAATCACATGTAACTTACTCTCTTGTGATTACCATCATAGAGAAGTAAACTACCTAAGAGAATATGGTAGTCAAGCCTTATTTCTAGAAGTGATCCCACACAAAATGGTGTGAATTCTGATTGGGACTTTTCATCGGGGATATCGCCTTGATTGAAGAATTTTTAGCACCATCAATAAGTGGTGCTAGAAGTGGGGCCAGATGGCAAGTTGTGCCCACTGAGTCTATTCTTAACCTCTTATCTTAAATGGCTCTTCCCCAAATCATAATCCCATGATGTTTCTCTAACCTATCTCCTAGTAAAATTTTCATCTTTGTGGAACAACTTGATGAATTATCTCAATTTAAGTTTGATAGTGAGGGTGATACATCCATCACCGAGCATGTATCTCTTTTTGTTAAGTTAGGTGGAAATTATTGGTCAAGTTAACTGACGGTGTCATACCCTACCACTTGCTTCCATTCATTATTTTGAACACCTCACCAAGGAGCTTCATTTAGCATTTGACAGGTATGAATACTAGGGTGTCCTTAAAATAATTAGTCAACTAAGAATGAAATATAATGAACCAATTAAGGAATTTTCTAATTGATCCCTTCACCTTTGTTATGAGTTTCTTGAAAAAGACAAGGATTGGGATTTCTTTAAACAAAAGTTTCAGTGTTTGGTTCATATCTCTTTTCATGGTGAATCTGAACACCTTCATGTTTTTTCTTCCATAACTCTTGTAAATCATGAGACACCTCTAATTTCATATGGGGAACTTATTATTACTTTTGTTACTTGTCCTCCTACATTTTCAGTACTATTTAGGGTGCCTCCATGCATTAATTCTCAAGTTAGAAAACCGATAAATTAGATTATCGATCTGTATCTTCAACCTTCATCCACCTCTCACAATTCATATTGAGTGGAGGAAACCTTGGAATGATTCATGGAGCCTAGGGTGAAGAGGCATCCTTCAATTCCTCAAGATTATACTAGCATTCTTAACCTCAATATTGAATATGATTCCACTTAAAGTATTATTTCCTTAAGGGACATCTGTCATCCTCTATCATCTATATGCCATAACTCTTTGTGCCATGATCTATTTGATCAGTCTTCTCTGCCAACTAGTTCTTCACGCTCTCCTAATTTTCAAGTTGCTGGTTCAAAGTGCGATCAAGTATAAGATGGTTATATTACATAGGTAAAGGAGAATAAAAGTGGGGATTATTTTTATCTTTCCTCTATTTTTCAAAGCCCCCCATGTCAATATGATGCCCTTCTATTATTGGTTGATTCTAAATCTACTAATCTACATAGTCAATGGAATGAAGTTGATTTTCTTAATCAATATATAGCCTTGCGAAACCATTTATCTAATATTCATGACTTCATTGACGTATGTGATGATGACTTCCCAAGTGCATTAGTTGATATTTTGGTTTCTTGAGAAGATTTTGATTTGAAAGTATTAAATCTAGGATCTAATTCAAAGAATATTATCACATGGAAACTTCCTCTCCATCTCACTATTCCTTGTGTTTTGTTATTTGCGATGCATCTACCTACGATGTTCTTTATTTGATGACTTAACTTCTGAATTAACACAAGCTAGTGAGGTTATTCATGATGAAAAAGAAAAGAATCGAATCATTGTGTATTCTTTCCATCTCTCATCATCTGTTGTTTTTCATGACGAAAACTCCTCAAATCGGCTTGCTCATGAAATTTCTCTGATTCATACATCTTGAAAGTTGCATTTAGAAGAATATTTTGAGTTGAGAAATTTAGTTGTTGAAGTTCTAAAATCTTATCAAATTAGTGAGAGAAATAGTTTCCATCTGGTTAGTAGTTACCTTATTCAAATCAATGGAAGTAGTTATCCACACATCGTGCATTATTCAATTCTATATTCAAAATGTGATTTTTTAATCCTTCAAATTTCTACGAATTTTCAGGAAGTTGAGTCACTTCAACTTCCATTGATGGTTATGTCAGGATCTCACGACTCTGGTAAGGTCCCTGAACTAAGTCATATTTTCTTTTCCTCACAAAATTATTTTCTTTGAATGGTTTCACTCGATGTAAATTCCTTCTTGAAATATGTTTGGTATTTCGAACTTTCAAGATTGGATTTCTAATCGGATTCAAGATTCTATTTCATTTATTTCATATCCATGCAAGGCTCTTGTACATAACTTAGGTTTTGAGTGTTTATCTCATCTGGAGGTATGGAACTACGAAGTTGATCATTTAAAAGATTGTCTTTGGTCAAAGGAATCACGTTTATCAAATGCATTTCAGAATAGATTCTTCTTATAAATTTTATATGACTAATTGTTTTCTTCATTGCACCTAAAATCCTCTTGGATGCTAGTGGATTCATGAGTTATTTTGCAAATCAAATTATTCTTCACTCATTGTCTCTTGACTAGTTTCATGTGTATTCTATACTGAAATTCCTTTTCACTTCTTTTGAAAATTACAATACTAATGGAGTGTGTAACCAGTTACATGGAAATGGTTTGTTACATTCATCACACAAGGAGGAGGATTCTATTATTCAGAGAAATTTGTGAAATTATTCACACCAACTTATCTTTATTTTCTTAAAATAGAGAATCTTATGCTTTGATCATTCCTTCTGATCATAATTCTAATCCCGATGACTGTCATTCAAATTATCATTTTCTTACCACCCTATCCAATGAAAATTGTCCTACATCCTTTGATCTCTATGATTTATCATCTCACTATTCAGATACTTGTCAAGAGGTTGAGGCAATTCAACTCTTGTCGATGGTTATGTTAGGAACTCACTATCTTGGCAAACCATTTGATCACGATGAGATCCATTTTCTCTCACAATATTCTCATCCCGATCTCACATCTTTAATGGAAAATTCATATTTTCAAGGAGCTTAGGGTTTTCAAGAGAATTGTCTCGAATTTCATGATCCAATTACTGAATGGTTGGAGAAATATTACCTAGGAATATTTGTCACAAATAAAAAGCTTTGATCTTTTCTCATGCTTGCTAAGGTGGAAATTATAATTGAGGATACATTCAGAAGAAGCTTATAAGGTTTCTTCAATCATGGCTTTCATCAAAAGGCAAGAGTTCAAGTTGATTAGAAGTAGTGGCTATGACATTTCTTTCTATTGAGAAGAAAGACCTTCAATTTGTTGTGCAAGTTACCCAAGATCTTACCTTTTCTATTGCACATTTTTTAATTTATGTTTTAATTTATCATATCTTTGTGTGTGCAGGTTAGGAGAAGCTATGGTGGCCACATTGGAAATTTCATTATACTAGACCCTGATCTTCTAGCTAGTTAGGTAAGCAGTAGGTCTTCTTGCATACTAGGTTTCCTTGCACATTCATCATGCACTCTCTCTCTATAGTCTTTGTTGTGTTTTCTAACTTGAGTCTCGCATTATGTTTTCGGTTTATCCTCCATTTGCTTTGTCCTTTTAATTTTGTTTCCTTGGTGTGTCTTTTCTCTTATTTTGTGTTTTGTTTAATAATAATTTTAATGAAGGAAGTTCCCTTTGGATCGAAATACAATGCCAAAATTTTTTAAAAAGGAGATTTTGACAATGAATGCCGCTCAGATTATATGTTATCCTCTTCTCTATCTTAGGTTTATCTCTTTTGGTTGATGATGTTTTGATGGAAAATATGATCCTTGCATAAGGGAAGCTTTGTGCGAAACCATGACACTTGTATCTTTTCTAGGAGCCTCATTTCTATGCTTGGTTCTTTATGTTTCAATGTTTTCGAGATTGGTCCAATCACCTAGAGAAGGACAATGGGAAAATATTCACAAGAGAACTGATATCAGAGGTTTTATATATGCTTTTCTGAAAGGACAACCTTTTCTTCTATCAATAAGTTGAGATCCCTCTTCCACTAGATGAAATAAATAAGTGTCGAAGCATAATTCTACAAAATAAATTAAATAAAGGGTGAAAGAAGAGAAAGACTTCCTACATAGGGAGGTGAAGCTAGTAACTTCACCGAGGTACTTCTGAGGCTTGCTAGAAGAGAAGCAATTCTTTTGTTCCTAAAGTGGATCTGTCAGGGTATTATCTAGGCTTGCTAGCAACAGAGGAACACCATAGAAGAAAAAACATACTCTCAATATCTTTAGTTCGTGAATTACATTACCCTTCTCGTAAATAGAAACATTGTGCTATGGTTTGCCTTATGAATGTGTTCAACCAAGAAATAAATGGAGGGTACTATATCTATAACTAGGTTAAGTGGGAATCCAGAGTAATCTATATGATGAATTAGTACTTCCTGAAAAACCAGACCCTCCACAAAAGATTAGAGCAAGGCAAAGAAACTCGAGTTCTGCCAGTGTGTTACTGCAATAAACACCCTCCAAAATTTGGTCTACACTTGAATTTTGGAGCCTATTGTAGATCTTGTGATCATTTATTTTAGGGTTGATCAATGCTCTGTTAAGTATTATAGCCTTCTTCTCAGAGAGAGAGTGTTAATGGCACCTTCTCACACAGGATCAATATGTAACAAGTTCATGGGTGCAATTTTTTATGCAAGCTTGAACATGCATAACACACGTCCAGGAAAATAGTTCCTATGCAATTTTCAACCTATTTCGACAATCGTTGCTTACTCTCATCGATAATATCTCACTTTTGGTCACAATTTTTCTTCTATTTCAGTGAGTTTTTCCAACTGTCACTTTTGCACACCTTCACTTTCACAGGTGTTTCTTTCAGCTTTATGGCTATTTCTTTCGCTTATTTTCACTTTAATAAGTGTCATTTTCATGTTATCTTTGTTCTGGCATGTGTAACCTTCAATTCCATTCACATTTTGCAAGCGTCATTTGCACTTTACTCTTATTGTCACAAGTGTTGTCTTTTGAACATGGAAAGTGTCACACATTGCACAAATGTAGTTTTGGTTTGTCTCAAGGGGTAATATTGGTTCTAATGGGTCATTCTTATCATCTAGACATGTATTACACTCATTCTCAAAGTTTCAATCACTGTCGCATAAGTCTCATCACTGTCATCGCAAAGTGTCGCTTTAATGTCGCACTTGGAAAATGTATCACATTGTTGTCACATTGAGGTAATTATGATGTTAATGTGTTACGAGGGATCAAATTTTATGAGTGATCAATGTTTTGTTATCAACTATTATAAGTGTGTGATCATGCTCAAGTTTTGTCCTTATTCACATTGGTCTTACTGATCCCACACTTAGCGAAATCTGGAAAAGTTCATTCCCAAGCAAAACTCATCTCACTCAACCTTCTTGAAATGCACACTGCATAGTCTCAACCCTTAATCTCATAACTTGCCTTGGCTATGATAATCAACACAAGAGAGTAATGTACATGTACTTTGAGATGAACAAGTGAATATGTCTTGTGGAATGTTGAATTGCAAAATGTATCCAAATTCTTCTACTAAAGGGGAAAGGAATAGTGAGCATATCACATTTCCAACATCGTAAACTCAATTTTACCACTACCTAACAATTTTGACAAAGTTTTTACAAACAAGTCATTCATATGTCTATCTAACTTGTCTACACCCACAACAACCATGGTTCACTTTTTTACAAAAAGAACAACTATATTTATCAAGAATCCTTCATGCTCTCTCTAACCACCATGACTCCTTTAAATAACATGCCACTCTTATTTGTATTTCTCCATAATAACTTCTATCACTTCATATAGCATGCGACTTGTCTCTATATCTCTCCCTAGCAACTTTTACGAGGGTCATCATGGTTGGGTACTTTTCTTAAAGAGCACCTTTACCTCATAGCATTTCACACCAAGCTTTGATACAAGATAGAATTTAAACTCACATAACAAATGAAACAATATACAAGGGGAGAAGGTTATTTATTTCATATATTGAATAAATAAATATACATGGGTATGTAGATAACTACAAGCTTTCTATGCAAAAGGACCTAATTCTTTAGTTCATATCTCGAATAGAAAAATATACATACATCTATATAGACGTTTTTAAGATTAACATAATCATTAGCACTCAAACAACCTAAAAATCTACACAATTTACAAGCAATTAGATTTTTTCATTTAATTTTAACACTTAACACTTAGTAACTAATGGATTGATTTATTTTTAACACTGGCTAACTAATAGATTCTGGGATACATCATTAAGTTTATTTCATTTTCTACCTTAGAAAATGCATCAATGACTGCATTGAAGAATTCTGAAGTTGCTTATATTGGGATACCTCAAACCGGCTGATCTTGGCTTTGTAGCATTAAAGTTGATCATTAACTTACTATCCCAAGGACGTTGATCATCAAGTTACTTATTTTTCTTCCGGGACGTTTTCTGCCTGGGAGAAAACATTAATGGCAACATTGAATAATTTTGAAGTTGTTAATATGGGAACACCCGAAAGTGGCCAGTCTTGGCTTTGTCTTGTATTAAAGCTGCTCATCCACTCTGTCCCAATGACGTTGCCTTCGTATGCATCCACCATTGTTCGATAATAGTCGCCTGACAAATCGTTATGTGCGTATAGGCTTCTCAAGATTGCAGATATTTCTCTTGAAATCTATGAAAAACAAACCTGAGATGTCCCCTCTGGATAAATGAGGTGTGGTAACACCTACCATTCCCTAAATTTAAATATGAAACTCTGATATTGACTATTCACAGTGGCTTTATTCATGCACTTCAATTAGTACTGTGGCGTCGGCATCAACTCTCATCAGCTTTGGCTCATCCCTATCTAGTGGGGCAACGACATCAACTGTCATCAGGTTTCCCTGTCCCTATTTACTTTTTGAAAATAAGGCCATGTTCATGAACCTCAGATCATGGCACTGACGATGTAAGTATGTCAGTTTCATATGTTTGCGTTGTTGGTGTATATTATAAAGTCCGAGTCTATCATGAACATAGATAAGAATTAGAGATATTAAAAGCAAAACTACCTAGCTACATACAATGTGAATGTGCATGAATCTTATAGATTGGCGTATATTCGGATTTCTGGTAAGATATTCACAGTCCACACTTGATCAATTGATTTGCTCCTAATAATTTGGTATGCCTCTTTATATGTGAAGTGTGATTGTCAGCTACTGAAACAATGTAGTTATTAAGTCAGGTACCGGAAGGACAAGAGAATACACCTAGGGCTATACACTAATATGACTGAGTGCTATCCTTTCAGAATTGTCCCCTCAGCTTAACGCGATTCAATTGGTGGAACAATGTCGACAGATACAGCTAAGGCATGTCATGATCATTACTAATTTCGACTTCAAATTTCGCCTTCAAATGATTGCACTGAAGTTTATTTTTTGATGGATTGTATTGGGGGGTTTTGTTTTGTAAGGGGTTTTTAATAAATTTAATTATGGTATAATCATAGTAGTTATAAAAATTAAATGACCCGTAAATGTAGATGGATACAAATTTATGATAACTATCAAAAGATTTATTTCACATTGTTTTAAATTAAAAAAATGATAAAATTAACTAAATTATAATTTTAGAAGTCGTTTTCAATTTAGTATGGAAAATACGTTGTAATGCCTTATCCTGCCATATTCTTATGTAAACATTTTGATTACGTCTAATTACGTAAAATATAAATAAAAATCAAATCAAATTAAAAAGTAAAGTTAATAATTAAAATAAAATTGAGATAGACCACATCCTCGAGGCAGCAAAGTCAGAGTTGGAGGTTCTAGGGTTTAACAAAAGAGTGACAGCAGGTAACAAGCAACCATGGGGGCACAGGGAGGAGGGAGCTCCACTCCCTCCTATAGTAATGTGGTTTCAAACAGAGGAAGAGCAGGGAACAAGAACAAGCCTCCACAATCCTTGGAGGTCAAGACAAAAAACTCTAAAACTCAGAAGGCGAAAGGCAGCAAAACCCATGCAGAACAAGGGGCCCACGAGAAAGACTGACATGAGGAGAAAGCAGAAGGTAGAGGTCAGGGACCAGAGAATAAAACCAAGTTGGGGCCCTGCAAACCGAATATCGTCACTAAACAGTGGGTTATATTGAACGATCCAGCTCTGCAAGAGCACAGGGATCACATGGTAAACTATGCCATTATATGCAAGTTTATGGGAATCTGGTTATCATAGAAAGTGTTGTACACTTGGATAAAATACAACTGGAAACCAAAGGGGGAATTAAATATACATCTTGGATCCAAATGTTTTTTTACATTGGTGTTCAAGAATATGGAAGACAGAGGAAGGATTTTTGAAGGAGGACCATACTTCTTTGCAGCTGCTAGTCTCTATATGTGGCCATGGACAATGAACTTTGTGCATGAATGAGAAACCTTCATTTCGGTACAGGTACGGATTAGACTCTACTCCTTACCTTTAGATTACTGGATGCCAGAGTCTCTAAAAGCTATAGGTAATAAATTAGGTCAATTCTTAAAGATTTCAGAGGCAACTTTAAGAGGAAAATATACCTCCTATGCCTGTATATGTGTGTAGATGGACCTATCAGGGGCCCTTCTAGATGAGGTCATTCTAGAAGTCTATGATGAATAATGGGTTCAAATAGTTGACTATGAGCACATTCTGTTCAGATGTCCCAAATGTCATGAGCATGGGCACCTATCTAGAGATTGTCCTCTTAATAAAAGGGAAGAATACCTAAACACCAGTAAAGGGAAAGATCAGATAGGTTTCACCAAAGTAGGAGGAAAAGGAAAACGAGGAGGAAGGAAGACACAAAAGAACCATACTGAGAATGATAACAAAACAAGAAGTTACAACAGTTTTGAGATCTTAGGAGAAAAAGAAGTAGATGGAGGCGGCCAAAAAAGTACAGAGAATCAAGCAGTAAGAGGGAAATGATAGAGACCAGCATGGAGTTCACACAGGAACAGAATGAACACATGACGAACCCTTTGAGTACCATGGAGATAGAGAAAGGCCATGAAATGACTGAAAGTGAAAGTGGCATAGAGGACCAAGAGTTACAGGAGATTCTGGAAAGGGAGAACCTAGAGCTGGAAAAGTTTCTAGAACAAAGAGGAACCTAGGGAATAAACTCCATACCTCAGGAGGATGTTGACAAGGTACAATAGATATTCCTTAACAAGTCACATCACACAACTGCAAGAGTCAAAAGAGGACATGATAACCAGGAAAATAAAGGGACTTCATCAATAGGGTTAATAACAAGAAAAAAAAAAAAAAACCAGGCAAGAGGAGGGGAAGAAGAAGACAGAAAGAACTGATGCTGGAGTGTGGCAAACTCATGATTGACTCAGGAAGGATGAAAGGTCTTTCTAGTTACTCCTTCAAAACCCCACCACAATGAAAATCACAACCTAGAACATTAGAGGACTAGGGATTAGAAGAAAACAAAGGAATCTAGGTAATAGGACGAGAGAGGAAAAACCTGACATAGTGTTCATACAGGAAACAAAATGCTCAGTGGAGAATATTAGAGAAAAACACAAAAAATGGTTAAATAGATATGAATACCTTGAGGTTAAGGCTAATAAATCTGCTGGGGGAATTCTCACTCTATGGGATCCACAGAAATTTGGTGTGATTGATGCGGAGGCATCCAGACACCATCTCTCTTTGATTATCCAACCGGTGGGTGACATGCAATGTTACATGATCACCAATGTCTATGGGCTTCAACCAATGGAGGACAAACTTCGACTCCTCACAACACTAGAGGATTTGAAGAAGAGATACCCAGCTCTACCCTACATTCTATGAGGTGATTTTAACATGATAAAATCACTCGCAGAGAAGAAATGAGGATCAAGAACACTTGGTAGGGATTTGGTTGCCTTCCAGAAATTCCTCACCAACATGAAACTAGTAGATATGGAAACCAACAATGGGAGCTTCACTTGGAATAACAAACGAGGAGGCTCTACCCAAATAGCCTCAAAATTAGACAAATTTGTTATCTCAGAGGAACTTCTTCTCATGGGAGGTAGCCTGATTGCGCTCATCCTACCTTACAGAGGTTCAGATCACTGGCCCATTCAATTGGAAGCTTCTCTATGTGGTAAACCAAGGAACAACCCCTTCAGATTTGAGAATGCATGGCTCAAACATTCAGATTTCCTCACAAAATTGAAAAATGGTGGAAGGAAGAGCTACACTTTCTAGGTACAAAGATGTTCCTTCTACACCGTAGGCTCAAACATATTCAAAATAGACTCAAAGAGTGGAATAAAAAGCAATTTCATAATATCTTCAAAGATAAAGGAGAAGTGGAAAAGAAACTAAAGGAAATAAACCAAATTCTCATCATAGAAGGCTATACAGATGAAAGAAAAGAGATGGCAAAGTCACTGCAGCATGAATGGGAAAATAGATGTCTACAAGAGGAAACATTGTAGAGACAGAAATCAAGAGTACAATGGATTAAGGAAGGAGAGAGAAATACCAAATTCTTACACAGATCTACCATAGCTCACAAAAACAATAACAGAATTGTGAAACTTACAGATCAAAAGCAAATAGAAAGAAACACTCATGAAGAGATGGAAGAAGTTCTACTCCAGCATTTTCAGAGAATTGATGAGGAAAGCACGGTAGATAGATATTAGTTTACGAAAATATTTACTCAGTACATACCTAAATTGGTATCTAGAGAAGACAATTACATTCTCAACAGACCAGTAACAAAGGAAGAGATTGAGGAAGTCATTACAGAGATGCACAATGGGAAAGCACCTGGTCCGGATGGCTTCAATGTGGAGTTTTTCAAAACATGTTGGAGGATAGTAAAACAGGATATTCTAGAGGTAGTGGAAGACTCTCGAAGATTTAAAACAGTCTTGAAGGCACTCAATGAATCTTTCATAGCCTTAAGCCTTAAACAGGAAAAGACTACCTCTCCAGACAGATTCAGACCTATAGCATTATGCAATGTGGTGTACAAAATAACATCCAAAGTAATTGCCAACCCTCTCAAACCTCTCCTCCCTTCCCTAGTGTCAGAGGAGAAAACAGGATATGTGGAAGGAAAACAAATTCTTACTAACATATTTGAAGCACATGAAGTGGTTAATTCACTCATTACCAATAAATAGGCACGTATGATAATTCAGCTGGACATAGTAAAGGCCTATGGTAAACTTAGCTAGTCATACATAAGAGAAGTTCTAAAATCCTATGGCTCTGATTACAATTGGATTAAGTGGGTCATGGTGCTAGTTACCATTGCCAGCTATTCAATTCTTCTCAATGGCTCTCACTCCAAAACCTTCAAGCCTACCAGAGGTCTTAGGCAAGGTAATCCTCTTTCTCCTTTCCTTTTTATTCTAATGATGTAAGGGTTAGGGAGGGAAACCAGTGTTGCTAAGGAGGAAGGGAGAATTTAGGGTCTGAGATTCACTGAAGGTGGGGACACAATGACTCATCAAAAATTTGCAGATGATACGATGTATGAAAGTATGCCCACAGTCAAGGAAGCCAAAGCATTTAAGCAGATTCTAAGTGAGTTTGCTATGGCTATAGGCACAAAGGTAAGTCTTACTAAATCAAAGATTTTCTTTTTCAATATGCAAATTTTGATTCAAAGAAATATTTCCATAATTTTGGGCTTTCAAACAGAGTCATTGCCCTCGAAGTACCTCGGAGTTCCCCTCACTAACAAACCATTACAAAAGGAAATCTAGGAGCCTTTTATAAATAAGCTAAGAGATAAGATCAGTAAATGGACAAATATAGCCCTAAATCTAGTAGGGAGGTTGATTCTAACTAAGGCTATCCTCCAATCCATCCCTATCTATATGATATTAGCCATTCTGGCACCAGCTGGTGTAATTATTAAAATAAGAAACATTCAGAAAGACTTTCTATGTGGGAAACATGAAGAAAAGAAGAAATGGGCCCTAGTGGCATGGGACAGGGTATGAAAACCTAAATCCCATGGTGGCCTGGGTCTTCATGACCCAGGAATTCTTAAAAGAGTTATAGGAGCCAAAGTCTGGTGGAGATGGCTAAAAGAAATACAAGCCCCTTCGACAAAACTATGGAAGCAAAAGTATGCTATGGATTGGTAGGAGAAGAACCTCATAAGAATGACATGACAAGTGAAAGGTTCCCCAATTTTGAATAGGGTGTGCGAGAATAGGGCTCTAGTCCAAAATCATAGTTTATGGGAGACCAGAAATGGAAATCTGGCCTAGTTCTGGGAGGATAATTGGTAGCAAGAGGACAATCTCCGCAGTGAAGAATTAGCATACATTCACACAAATACCATCAACAAAGGATTAAGGAGGGTAAGTGATTATTTGGATCAATCAAGGAATAATGGTAAATGGAAAATATGGAAACTTCCAGATTATAGGGAAATGGGCATGTTGAATACTCAATCTATAACCGTTAATGGTCTTTTGGAAAAGAGACAAATCTTAAGCTCAACCTTGGACGATCAATTCAGATGGGGAAAGAACAAGGCAGGCCTCTTCACCCTTAAAGAGGCCAAAAGGATAGACACAGGGCTTAATTTTTCAGACACTGATAAGATGTGGAAAGAACTCTGGGATAATCCTCATTGGACGAAAGTCAAACTGTTCAAGTGGTTGGTTCAATAGGGCAAGATTCTGCCATGGGATAACCTAAGGAAAAGAGGCTTTGTTGGCCCCTCTAGATGTCACCTATGTGGACATCGGGAAGAAACCATTAATCATATCCTGAATAGATGCTCTTTCACTACAACACTTTGGTAGTAGGTTGGAGATGTCTTTGAGTAGACAGATAGACATGTAAATGACACCATTGCTACATTGAAAAATTGGCGAATTGTTTTTTGGATAATGAGATTTTAAACTCCACCTGGGTGTTGACGACATGTTTCTTAATTTGGAATGTTTCAAAGGATTGCAACAACAGGATTTTCAAGGGTAAGGCGAGCCCGGTGAACAACATCCTAAAGATAATCCTTAAGAATCTCAAAGGGACTGTTCATATCCTAGGAGGTGTCAGTATTGGGAAACCCATAAGACAAAGAGAGGCCAGAATCTTGGAGAAGTTAGAGCTTAAGGTTAATCTCCCATGGGGATCTATACATATCAATAAGAATGCCTCAGCAAAAAAGGCTTTCTGGCAACCTCCTTCATAAGGTTTTGTAAAATTTAACATAGATGGCGCCTCAAAAGGAAATATTGGGGAAGCAGGGTATGGAGGGGTCATGAGGGATGAGGAAGGAAACATACAAGTAATCTTTCACAGTTATCTAGGTAGAGCAACCAACAATATGACTGTGCTCATGGCTATGGAATTATGCTTGGAAACACTGCTCAAGTACAACCTACATAATGTCATCATTAAGGTTGACTTTGAATTAGTCATTAATTCAGTGAAGAGGATAAATGTTGGCACAACACTAGATAAAATCTCAAGACACTGGTGGCTTCTGCAATTCTACCAAAGAATCCAATCACACCTAAGAGTGCTAAGAACTCTTAGGTTGTGCATGTCTGCAGAGAAGCCAACAAAGTTGTGGATTGGCTTGCCAATGAGGGGGTTTGAAACAAGCATATCGACTTGTGATACTAGTGGGAGGAGTTAATGGATGACAGGTTGAAGGAATGCTCATCTCGGGCCCTCACCCATAGGCAACAACACCAGAATAGATCAAGAGACAAAATTTTACTTCATGTTAATGAAGAATAAGTTCACATAAAAAAGTTTATCTAAGGATATGCATTGTCGATTCTCCAAGGGTGCCTCTACAAGTAGGAACAAAGGCAGAAATTATGATAGGAGAAGAGATGAAAGAATATGCTACTGGGACCATTGCCTCAGAGCAACAACAACATGGATAAGGCATTCCATTCAGGAAACCCCCCTTCTGGATATGTCTTCCTTATGCAATGGGTTGGAGATCAAAGGAAAAGAAAATCGGGGTCAAAAACTGTTGGAGATTTACCACCTGCATTAGGTGCCCTCTGACCCTGGAGTGGTTTTCTCGAAGGAAAAGCGATGACATTGTGCAAGCGATGCGTGGTGGTGGGAGAGAAGTGATTACCACCTTCATCACTGGGTAATCCATGAGCGGATGTGCGGTCTGATTTGGCTTATGGCTGTCAGATCCGGGGAGGGAAGATCGATGACCACTTTTTGGCATGCAAGTTGGTGGGCCTGAAAGGATAAACCTACTAATTGTTTACCACCTTCATCAGGTGCCATCCAAATCAAAGATGTTTTTCTGAAAAGCCAATGATTCAACCCAGGAAGCAACACGTGGCAAAAGATGGACAAAGAAATCTGCCTTAATCACGCGGTATTCAGCGAGCTTTTAAGCCGCGCGATATGGACACCAGCCATTGGATCAGGTAGAATTGATTAGTGGTCAGCGTTGATCGAGCAGATTAAGGGATTTTTTGCATGTGTTTGTTTTTTGACTGCCGGATAGGAAGGGGATAGTTCATTGGTGAGTTTAGAGGCATGGACTTTGGTTCCACTAGCCCACTTACAATTCCAGGGAAATCTAGGCATTGTTTCTCCTTGACTTTTGGAGGATTTTAGGGGTACTTTGGGTCTCTACCCTCTCCCTTTGTGGGAGTTTGTGCCTATGTGCGTCTATTGCATCCCGTGTAAATCATTTTTCACCTAAGTTAAGAGAAGGACCGTCTCTTGCTTTAGCAAAAAATGAATAAAATTGAGATAAAACGTTCAAATTAAGTTTTCGGGTTATGGGTTTTGACAACCCATTATTTTTCCAATGGTATTTTTCTGAAGTGTATAGAATTGAAGCTTTGGAATTATTGTTTTCCATTATGAATGATCTCTTCCTTCATAGGCCACAGAGAATAGATTTAAAAGAAATTAGATTTCTTCATTTATTTGGTAAAAAATCCTTCTTGAAAAACCCAACCCTAATTCTTATAGTTCTAAAATTATTTACTTATATTACTAGTAACCTTGCACAATGGTAATATGTTGACTTTTTTTCAACTAAATTCAAAGTTGTTCTCTTAGAATATTGATTAAGATTTATAATTCAAGGAAAATTCATTGCAAACTAACAAAAAAGTAAAAAAAATGTAGAAATAATAAATTACCACATTAAATTAAATTACTACAAAACTATACATGAAAATATGTTCCACATTTTAAATCACTAAAAATTATTTACAATGATTTTCAATATATAAATATATATTTAAAGAAATTATAAAATTATTTTAAATATAAAATGTAGAGCAATTTATGCATTGGTATCACAATATCTCTAATAAAAACTAATAATTAAGCCAACCTAGATCCATCTTAATTTTAAATCTACCAAGTGCCCAAAGGGATCACATACCTTTTTACTCTAAAAGAGATTTGCACCTTAAGATATTTTATGCCTTTAAACCCTTGGTGGATCTGAAGTTGGGATGGATCTAGGGTAGTTATTATTATCGATTATAAAAAAAATAGAATATAACTTAAACAATATTTATATTCGTGGAGATTTATCCTCACTTTACTATGGAAAATCTTAATTTGTAAATAACTTTTGCTACAATACCATGGGTCAGTACCATAGTTTATCATTACCAGATATAAATATTAGATGTATTAATGTGACATTTTCCTTAATTAATTAATTTTAGATAAATTAATTAAAAGAGCATAACTAACTTGGACACAAATCTTAACACTTGATCCATAAACGAGTTGTCTTTAGTGAGACATTTTTGACGTTTTTTCGGTGGGTTTTTATGGTCTAATTTCTCTAAAATTCGGCAAACATTTAATGAAATCACAAGTTTGATAGGTAACCCCTGCACAATCAAAGTACCCTAGGGCCTTTTCATGGCACTTAATCCATATATATAGTCAAAAAACAATTTAAATAGCGCAAATCAAGTTTTCACCTCAAATGTTTTCGCCAAAAGTCCAAAAAATCGAACTAAAGACAACTCCATCTATACATACTACTATGGATATTCAACCATATTTCAAGAACGTTAAATTTCTACTAGTTTCCTAATAAATAGGAATAATTAAATTAAAATAATTATTAAATCATGTTTTCTTTGGAGTGGTTTATAAATTCGTTATATTAAATTAATAGATAATATATTTATAGATGTATTAATATATGTTGAGAAAGATTAAATTTCTTAAAATGTAGATTTATTTTTGAATGAACAACTTGATGAAAGATTTACACTTAAATAAACCTTATTCTATATTATTTTTATTTTTTTTGTAAGTAAGCACCCACAGGGGATTTGAACCAGTGACCTCTCACAAGGAGTGCCTTAGTAGTGCACCCATTCATTGTCCATCCAAAGCCGCATGGGCTTTGAAGATATAAATTTGACATCTTTAAAAACATTTTTAATTTTAATTTTCCTAAAATTCCTATAGTATATATATAGGCATTCAATATTTTTTTTCTTTTTCTTTTTAACGTGATATGCATAACATGGATTATATATGGAAGTTAGAAAAAGAGTTTAATGTAAGTATCCAATTTTATATGGTTAAATATAAAATTTTCAAATATAATGGTTAGAATATGAATTATTAGTATTAAAATTTATTTTAATGTGAGTACTAAGATTAGGAAAAAGAAATTAAGGTAAGTATTCATTTTTTTATGTGTTTAAATATAAAATTTTGAAATATAATGGTTAGAATATGAATCATTAGTATTAAAAATTATTTTAGTGTGATATATATTATGATTTTTTGTCGAAAAATTTGTTTATAATTTTGTTAATAAAAATATCATCATCATTTATACTAAATCTAAACACCTATGTCTATTTGGCGTAGCTCAATTGACAATGGTTGTGAAAATAAAGCCTTCAAATCTTCTGCTACCCCTAATCTAAGTGAGAAAATGGACATAAAGAAAATATAATCTTACCAAACTTTAAAAAAAATCTAAATGTTTCTCAATACAATAATTATATATTTATTATTTTATATAAATACAATAAATTTGAAAAAAATTAAACATTCAATAAATTCTATTTAAAAATTAAAGAATAATAAAAAAATGTAAGAAACATTGTAACATTGAAAAACCAAAAGCTTGTCGAACCATTCATGAACCGTTTTGTGTCAAAGTAATGTGTTAGGAGGAGGGCCTTAGCCTTTATGATTGTAAATAATTTATCATCAACTTTTGAACTTAGTTTATAAAAAATATCTACAAAGTTAATTAGGTGTTGACTACCATTTCAAAAATTTTGATTGCAAAAAAATCATTGGACTTTTTAATTTGAATTAAAGAAAATTGCTTCTAAATATCTTAATAATTTATCCATTGATATATATATATATATAAACAAATAACACCTTTATTGGTTTCAAAATAACAACTTTATAGATTTGACATACCTAATACATTCAATGGTTTGGTTGATCTTTTAGAATCGCACGACTGAAATTAAGAACTTTTAAATATCTCATGGCACTATGATATTTAGAATAAAGTAGAAATCCACCCTACTTGGTTAGCAAAATATGCCTTACAATTGGATTGATCTCGTCATCACCTTACGAGTTCAAAGCAATTCTAACCAAATACAAGCTAGATGGGTCTAACCAAATCGTATATAAGAGATAATAGATTACCAAATATCGAAGATGAGGATAGAAATATTTATAGGTTATTACTTTTCAGGTTTATAGGTAAATCATCCTCATGATTCTAGAATTGACTAATAAACTATTCATACTTGGCGAGAATTTGAAGAGTTATTCTTAGAAAATCTTAAACATGATCAAAGTCTAGAGTCATTGGTATTGTAATTCACCGAAATGAATTTGCATTTAAAGAGAAGGCCATCGAATTTATAACTAAATTATACACCCTATACATTTATATCATATTAATAACACGTCCTCACTTAAGCTAACATTGAGAAGTTACGTAAACGCCTAATATCCCACAATAGATTTTCCCATAAAGAAAGACACTGGATTTAAATTCTGATTTATAAGGAGCTCATGGTGAAGAAATGACGGTCAAAATGGACATGTCATGTTTATAAGAAATCTCTTTTGATACATTAAATTATTTTGAGTAATCACACTAAATGTTTGAAAACTTGCTAATAAGATCATCATAAATTATTCTCAATTAAATTATTTAAATTGATTAAGTTTAAATAGAGTTTTAGAGTAGAAATGTGAGGAATTAAATTGAGAAACACTACTTTACTATTGGACCAGTCTCACAAATTGGGTTATGGAATTTTCTGGGAGAATTTTGAGCATAAAATGACATTTTTTGGGCTAATAAAATTCTTTCTTAATAATCTTTCCAATGACATAAGAATCACCTTAATCAAATTATTTATCCACAAAGTTATGCCACTCAGAAATAACCTTCCTATTTTGTCCACCATATTTCAGAGGTATCATGTAGCCCCCATTACTCAGAAAAATATTAGCCACATGGTTCATAAAGAAGTATCTAGAGATTTCATATATATATTATATATATATATTATCGATTTCTATATATTTATATATATATAGATACCTAATATATTATTTATATATATATATATATATATATATATATATATATATATTATATATATAGCTACCGTTTGATTAAATTTTTTATTAAAATGATTGTAATACAGACCATGTACTATGGAATTGTTTGCAGGAAGGAAGTATTTCTTATATATATATATATATTAAGAAATACTTCCTTCCTGCAAACAATTCCATAGTACATGGTCTGCTATTACAATCATTTTAATATAAGAATTTAATCAAACAACAGAGATTCATCCATTTCTTACAATCAAAACATTATAAACTATCAAACGAGAATTATAAACTCTAAATGTGAACTCTTGCCGAAAACCCCCAAAAAACATGAAAATCAACCTAGAAACAAAACATTTTGATCTTTCATTAACACTTTGTTCTTCGGGGTACATTCTCATCATTTTTTAAAAATGGAAGTGAAAACCATTTTTTCTTGTGCAAAACACACCCTAAAATCGAAAAGTGTTGATGTTGGAATAAATTTTCAACATTTCTTAATAATGATGTTAAATGTTTAGGCATGACATTAAAGATAAAATATCACGTCTCTGAAAAGCCTTAAAGTTCCAACAAATTTTAGCCATGGTGTTAAAGAAAAAATACTTATAACTATTTTCAACCATTATAGCATTAAAGATAAAATATCATGACTTAGGAAAAACATCAAATTCTTTTACAATTTTTCAACCATGGAATTAAAACCAAAGATTATGACTACAAAGAAGCTTAAGTTTTCAATTGTTAGCATTAATGGAGAAAGTTAGCTTTCCTATGTTTGTGTGATTATTGCTTTAGAATAGGATTGAGATCCTATTTGTTAGGGAGTTGTTCAAACCACTCGATATTGTGCAAGTATATGTAATAGACTATGTGAATGTGATGGTACAGAGCGTTTTGCCACAGGCAGTCTCCAGGTTAAGCTCTCACCTAAGCGCTACCCAGTTTGTAGTAATAATTCAGCCTTGCTATTTTTGACATGGTATTAGAGTTGATGGTTTGGAGTGGAGATCCAATGAAGGTTGAGAGCCATAAAGGCTGAGATTTGTTTATGCTTTCAAAGGCTGAGTTGGTGAGCATAGAGGACATTATGGATCTCAGTGCATGTTGTGGTTAGGTGCAGGTGGTACGTCGTGGTGCCCATCCTTACAACAATGGAGGATCTGAGATATATGATTTGTTGCAGCTTGGAGGAGAGGTTGTTTGACCATGTGTGGACAAGACTGTTGTCGTGCATGTTAGCTACAAACATGTGTGACGTGTGTATGCCAAAGCAGGAGTGTGTCATGTGGCTGTTGTGTGCATCGGAGGACGAGTATCGTGAAAGCATTCTGTGTTGATCTACTACTTTTTCTATTGAAGTTCATGGTACATTGAGTGAGTACATCAAAAGGATCAAATCTGTTGCTCATAAGCAAAGAATGTCAAATAAGGGAAACCAAGCCACGATGTTGTAGAGCCTACTATTGTAACTTATGGACTGGCTCATTGGATTGTGCACCGATGGTGAAGAAGAGGCAAATCTGAATAGGTTGTTGTTGTTATTGGTGAGAAGCCCATGGTGTTGAGATCTGCCTTGCATGCTGTGGATCAATGCAAATTGGTGGTCGCCTGTGTGAAGAGGAGACATGAGAAGAGCAAGATCTGCTACATAATTGAGAAGATCATGAAGCAAATCATAAAGATTTGCGTGAATAGGTTGAAGTTGTTGAGGAAGCCATGGCAGTTTTAGAAAAAAAAAAGTGATCTGATCTATGTGAGGATTTGTTGTTGAGGAAGCAGTTGTGGACGTTGTTGATGAATTTATGCTATGGGAGCTATGAGCATGGAGTTGTCTTGGATGCTTCTGTGAATCTTTCTTTAACTAGGCAATTGTTGAAGTGTGGTGCCGGCATGGCAAGGCCCATGGAGCCCTTGGAAACTGTTTGTGCCTAGAACCCCCCATAAACTGGAGCTGGCGGCATTGTTTTTGGTGTGGAACTGTGCAAAATTTTCAGAAATTTTGTACTATTTCGAGAAAGATAAAGTGCAACCATCACCAGAATTGCTACTTTTGGAAGTTTTGGTGCCCGTGAAGCGTGGATCTTGTGTGTTTCTTGGAGGGAGAACACTACTGCAAGCAAATCCTTGGAGAAGACGTGGAACACTACTGCAAGATTCACGTTGTAAGGAAGTGGAGGGCAAGAGAGGGGTGCCATCTAGACATGGAGGCCATGGTTGCCTGACAAGAATTGATCTAGAGGTCATGGTCTAACTCGAGCCCATGTGCTGGTGGCCTTTACGTAGGGAGGCTGTGGTGTGATCCCATCTACGATCTCATCTGCCATCGAGGAGGAGGGGATCAAGTAGCCCTGCTAGAGGAGGATGCCATCTATTGTTGAGGAACTCCCTATGAAGTGATTTTTGTGGGGCTGGTGAGAGCCGTTGGATACTACCAGCAGTGTGACGAAATCTCTCACTATGTGGAGGAAAGAGATATTGTGATTTGCGTGTTGTAACTATCATGTGAAGCATTAGGAGCATTGATCTATGTGTTGCAGCTATTGTGTGAGGCATGTTGCAATGGTTGTTGAGGCCAATTTGCTGCAGAAGCACACAGTGGAAGAAGACCTATGGAAAAGAGCGCTATTAAGGGTTTTATTGTTAAAGAGAATTGTTGGTGACGAGGCGCAACAGTGGAGGCTGGATTGGTTGCTTGGATGGATCTCGATTTTTGCTGATGTTACAGTTGTCTCGTTTTGTTGTGGGAGTTGATTGGCACAAATCGATCAATTCCATGGTGTTTGCTTGGCAAACGATGAACGAGAAGTCGATTTAGTTGGTTAGAGGATGAATTTGTTGTGGTGGTGAGTGCATGTGTTTAGACAAGCACAGGAAGCTGAGGGGGACACTGAGTTGTGTCTTTCACTGCCTGGACGGAACTAGGATCACACTGGAGGAGAAAACCAAGAGCATCAATGTGGCATTCGATTGTGGTGCTTCAGTGTGGCTGCTAGAGAAGATTAAATTACATAGCTATGAGCGTGGTGGATTGATTTCCAAATCTGAAATTGATAGGGGAAAAAATGGGTCTTCAAATTAAACTAAAAGAGTCTCGTAGAAAACTAAGGAGAAAGGATCAAAGGAGAAAGGAAAAATATTGTTTTGCATAATTCAGCGATGTGTTTCAGGTTGACGCTGATGGACTAGTAGCTGATCAAGATGTAGATTTGGAATTTGGTGAGATTATTAAATGGTTAATGTCGTATTTACCATCTTTTTCAGGTATGAATTATGAAATATGGGAAAATGAAATGAAAATAGTATTATGGAAGGTAAATTTACTGGATTATGTTGAAGATGTTATTAATGATAGTGGAGATATATCATCATTAAGTCTTATAACATCTGCATTAGATGATAACATCATACTTAGCATAATATATGAATATGGAGAGATTCTTAGTGCAAAATTCTTATGGGATGTTTTAGAAATGAAATACTATTTGAATGAGGGCAATTATGTTGAAGATATTTCTCTTGAAAATCATCCCATATTTAATTGTGAAACTGAAGATGCAATGATGGGTGATGAATGTGTGTCTATAACTGAAACTTATGATGATGAAAACACATCCATTACTGTAGAACCTGAATTTTTCGTGATGCAGAAATCAAGTTTGATGAGATTTATATACCTCATGATGAGTGGATCAATTTGATGATTGAAAATCATCTTATAGATGAATTACTATTTGGTGAGAAGGAAGGCATATCTTCACATACAGATCAAATGCAGAACATGCTTGCAGCAACGGAACTGAGTGAAGAGGCTAAAGGAATAACTATGTCAACAAAGAGGGATGGAGTAGGGAGAGATGGAGAAATGAAAGCTCTCTTGAAGGAGGAGGAAGACAAAAGCAAATGTGGTCCTATTTATAATATAACAATTTTTTTTCTTCAGATATTGGGAGACAAGAAGAAGCAATTGAAGAATCCCAAGAACCTACAGCATCGAATGCAAAGAATGTTAGTATATAATCGAAGAGGAGGATAAGAGTTGATGTGCTCCTTCGAAAGGGAAGAAAATGTAAAAAGGAGGCAAAGCTCCATCATTTTCTTATGGCAAAGAAAGTGAAGATGAAGCTTCATCCACAAATGAACAAGTATGGCTTAGCTGCAAGAAGACAAAAATGAAAGCTCCGTCTTTTACCATTATATGCCTAGATGAGACTAAGACCAACATGTGTCGTATGTCATTTGAGTTTTTAAGTGAACCCTTTATCCATTAAGTGGGAGTGTTAGAATTAATGAATAAAGTTAGTTTTCCTATGTTTGAGTGTTTATTGCTTTAGAATAGGATTGAGATCCTATTTGTTAGGGAGTGCTTCAAACCACCTGATATTGTGCAAGTATATGTAATAGATTATGTGATTGTAATGGTGCAGAGCGTTCTGCCATAGGTAGTCTCTAGGTGAAGATCTCACCTGAGAGTTGCTTAGTTTGTAGTAATAATTCAGTCTTGTTATTTTTAACATCAACATATTTCAACCATGGCGTTATGAAAAAAATATGACTAAAAGATATTTAAAAATGAACATGTCAATGAAAGAGTAATTATACCTAAAGTAATTTCTTTTCTAAATGCTAAAAGTATAGCTAGTTTAAAATCTTAGCCCAAGACAAATTGACACATCACTACAAAAATTTCAACCATAAAATTGAATCACATGTAGATGAACTCAGTGTTGAAATCTGGCAACAAGAATATCCCAATTTTAACTTGTCCTTGAATTAAAATTGAGAATTAAAATTCGAATTTAGTCTCACCAGTTGCTTGAAAAATAATTAATTAATTCATCATGAGTTAATTAGTTGGAGAAATTCAAACTAGAAGTCTTTGTGAAGTCATGCAACAATTATCCCTTGAATTAAGGATATTACCCCTTAATTAAGGAGATAAGGATGAGCTATATTTGAGTTTTAATTAGTTAGCTCAGTTTACTGAGTTAAGTCTAGTTAAATTAGTTACAAATTATTTGAGGAACTAATTATGAGTTCAGTCAGTTAATGCATGCATGCATCCAACTAGTGTACTCCAAATAACTGAAGATTCTCTCATCAGTAACTCATGCATGTCTATTAAGAGAAAGACCCAGTTGAGATTAAAGATAGGGATAGTCTACTATCAGTTGCATGAGTTTTCCTATAAACAAAACTCATGCATGCATAAGGAATTCATTCCTTGAGACTTGCACAGCTTTATAGGGAGTAAGATCAGTGTGAGTGATAAGTGTTACACTTGGTAACAGTTGGATCACCTAGGACAAACATTGCAAGGAAATAGGAGCTTGGAGGGTAGAGGAGAAGGCATAAGAGTAGCCTATTTTGTCTATGAGAATCAGTGATGGATTGTACTGAGAGCTGGCTAGATATGAGAGCTAAAGCTTTGTGTAATCTTGATATATTTCCACTTGTATGATAATACAGATAGTGGGGTTTTTAGTTGAGGCTTTCCCTAGAGTATTCTTCTGTGATTCGTGTGCATTGATTCTTCTTCTAGTTATATGTGTTCTGCTTGATCTTGCTCAAATCTATTAAGCTTCAGAAAGTTTGATTATAGAAGTAGAATAAAGTATTTTTCTTTAGTTATATTGCATTGTCATGTTAATCTAGATTCAGAATTTCTACATGGTATGAGAGCAAAGGTTATCAAAGTTGTGAATAGTATACTGAGAAGAGAATTCAAAGATTGAAGTTCAGGGTTCCATGTACAAATCAAATTCATCTCATACTTCAGGTTAGTTAATGGCATTCTATGACTTGAGACTCGAGTATGCCTTGGAAGGCAGCTCAAATTACATAGCATGGAGAGATACAATGGAAGTTGGATTAGAAGACAATGGCTTGAAGGATTTCATTGACTAGGAAATCCCAAAGCCAGCTGCAGCTAATGCATAAGAATTTGCTGAGTGGAAGAAGTGTGTGACGAAGGCGAGACGAATCATCCTAGAGGGAGTTCGAGACCATATTGTCTCGAGTCTCCATGGAAAGGATACGTTGTTTTCAATGTGGAAGATATTGAAGGACCTCTACCAGAACAATAGCGACTAGAGGAAATTGCCGCTCAAGGATAAGCTTTGGAAAATCAAGATGGATAAGGGAGATACTATTTCCACATATAGGAACAAGCTCACCACCTTCAGAGATGAGCTTGGTAGTGTGGGAATAACTACTGCCAATGATGATATGGTGAGCCTCACCCTCCTCGGGCTTCCAAAGAGTTGTAATAGCTACTAGGACTCTATGAATGGAAGGGAGAAAATGCCAGATTGGGAACGACTGTGGTCGGATCTGATGCAGGAGGAGATGAGGAGGAGTATAGGAGATGGTTCTTCATCCAAGAATGATGATGAAGAAAATATGGCCTTAGCAAGTAATGCAAGGAAAGGGAAGGGGAAGGCTTCCCATTCCAAATTGAATTCTTCTCATGGAGGGAAGAAGGTTGACAAGTCTAAAGTGAGATGCTTTAATTGTCACGAGATGGGACATTATGCAACTAATTTCCCATAGAAGAAGTCCAAGAATGGATCCTCTAAAGGATAGGAAGGTGAGGCATTAGCCTCTTATTTAGAAATGGACTTTACCGTCATTGCATGCATGGTGTTAGTGATGGTGGGTTGTGTTTGGTATCTTGACAGCGGAGCCTCATTCCACATGACTGGCGATAAAAGTTTATTTAGTACCTTGGAGCATAAAGGCCTCAAGATGCGCATAGAGATGGGTGACGACGGAAAGTACAATGTTTTATGAGTGGGCACAGTTTCTTTTCAAAGGAAGCATAGAGCTCCTATCACCTTGATAAATGTGAAGTATGTGCCTGGACTAAAGAAGAACTTGGTATCAGTCGCGATGTTGGGGGACAAAGGCTACGATGTTGTCTTCTGGAAAGGAAAGGCATTCCTAAGACACATAGCCATGGGTCAGACCAAGAGGATCGATATTCGAGTGAAGAATCTCTATAAACTAGAGGTAGATGATTGTTCAGCATTGAGTTCGAAAGTAGAATTGGTGCCAAGCCATGACATTGGTGAGTTATGGCACAGGAATTTGTGTCATTTGCATCATGGGCCCTTGAAGATAATGCAACAGATATCTATAAGACTTACCAAAGGTAAAATTGAGTAAGTTGAAACATGCAAAGGTTGTACCTTGGGAAAGTACGCGAAGTCTTCCTTTCATGATTGAGATAGTCGAGCAAAATCGATATTAGTGCGAGTTCATACTGATTTGTGTGGACCATTCTCGACGGAATCCACAGCGAAGCAAAGGTATCATGTGATTTTCATTGATGATTATTCTCATAAATTTAGGATTTATTTCATCCGATAGAAGGACCAAACCTTCTCAAAGTTTTGTGAGTTCAAAGCTTTGGTCGAGAAAGAATCAGTGAAGAAGATCAAGGCCTTGAGAAGCGACAATGGTGGCGAATATGTTTCTCAAGAGTTTAAGGACTTTTGTGCAGTAGAAGGAATTAAACGAGAGTTGATGGCACCTCATAACCCACAACAGAATGGGGTGGCTGAAAGGAATAACAAAATGATTGTAGGGGAAGATCGAGCAATGCTACATGACCAAGGCCTACCACTTCATTTGTGGTTTGAGGCATGAAACACAAAAATCTATTTGCAGAATAGAAGCCCACATCACATACTTGGGATGAAGACACTAGAGGAATCTTTCTCCAGTAAGAGACTAGATGTGGGTCACTTCAGGATATTTGGCTCATCGGTATATTGCCATGTGACAAAGGATGCACGAAAGAAGCTTGAGTTGACAACCTAGTTGGGGATACTTGTGTGGTACACTGATACACCCCACAAATAGTGGGTTTATTTTCCTACCAGTCGAAGGACAGTGGTTCACAGAGATCTCAAGTTTGATGAGCAGAAGGCCATGCGAGCTTCCCTTGAGAAGGGGCTCCAACTAGAGGGTATGGATGAACTATTGGTTCCTAAGGAGGAGGAGCCTCAGACTGATTCAGAACAGTTGCATGCAGAGGATCCAAGAGTGGAGACATCCACTCAAGTAGAGTCTTTTAAAGATGGTCAGAAGCGCACAAGAGAAGCTAATAGATTGTTGTCAAATACACGAGAGAATGTGGGAGAACCATATTCTCAGTGTAGACAGAGGAGGCCACCTGAGAGGTACATTGGATACATGGCCCTTGTTGGGGAATGGCTTCAGACCGAGCCATCTTCCTTTGAGGAAGTAGTGCAGCAACTGATTTCGGTTGATGCTATGGTGGAGAAGTATGACTCCATAGTTCGTAATAGTGTTTGAAATGTGGTTCCAAGAGCGGAGAACAAGTCATTTGTGAGTTCCCATTGGCTTTACAAGGTAAATTAGGATGTTGATGGTAGCGTGGAGAAGCATAAGGCAAGATTTGTTGCATGTGGTTTCTCACAGTTTAAGGGGATTGATTATGATGAGACTTTTGCTCCTGTAGCAAGGTACTCATCTATCAAATTGATGTTGGCACTATCAACACAAATGGGTTGGAAAATCCATCAGATGGATGTGAAGATTGCATTCCTCAATGGAAAGATTGAGGAAGAGATGTACATAGAGTATCCAGAAGGTTTTGAGACCTTCGATCATGAGTCGCATGTGTGCTGACTCAAGAGAGCTTTGTATGGGATGAAGCAAGCACCTCATGCTTGGTACACCAGGATAGACCTCTACTTCACTGGGTTGGGCTTCACAAAGAGTGAAGCTGATTCGAACCTATACCGCATCATGTTGAAAGGTAATAAGTTGATCATTGTACTTTATGTTGATGATCTCATATTGACAGGTGATGATCAATTGATCATGTCCTCCAAGGAGGACCTTTCAAGACAATTCGAGATGAAAGACATGGGTCTCATGCATTACTTCCTTGGCATGAAAGTGTGGCAAAAGGATGGGGAGTTGTTTGTGTCTCAGGTCAAGTATGCCAACGAGATACTTAGGAGATTCCTCATGGAGAAGTGCAAGACCATGCTGACTCCTCTAGTAGGTAACTAAAGGAAGGAGGATGTTACTTCAAGAGAAGTAGTAGAGGCTACTGTGTATAGGCACCTTGTGGGTTCACTAATGTACTTAGTGAACACATGACTAGATTTGTGCTGTGCCATGAACTAGCTGAGTCAATCTATGGTTCAACCTACCAAGATGTTTTGGAAGGTGGCAAAGCATGTATTGAGATACCTCAGAGGCACATCTCAGTATGGATTATGGTACATACCAACAAATGGAGTGAAGTTACAAGGCTTCACTGATGTATATTGGGCAGGGAGTCCATCAGATTGAAAGAGCACATCAGGAGGAATTTTCAACCCTGGGTCAGCTGCAGTTTCTTGGTACACCAAGAAATAGAGATCGGTTGCACTCTGCTTGGCAGAGGTTGAATACGTGACTGCTACTCAAGCAGCATGTAAGAAAATCTAGATGCGGAAAATTCTAGTTGGTTTGTTTGATCAGAGGATGGATCTAACTGTGATCTATTGTGATAATCAGAGTTGTATCAAACTCTCTAAGAATCCAGTATTTCATGATAGGTCCAAGCACATCGACATCCAATATCATCATCTTAGAGACTGTGTAGCAAAGAGGATCATGTTGTTGTAGTATATTTTGATCGAGGAGCAAGATATTGACATTTCAACAAAGGCATTGTCAAAGTGTAAATTAGAGTTCCATAGAGACACAATTCAGGTGGCAAATAATCCCTTTCTTGTTGTGAGGGAGTGTTGAAATGTGGAAACAAGAATATTCCAATTTTGATTTCTCCTTGAATTAAAATTGGGAATCAAAATTCGAATTTAGTCTCACTAGCTGCTTGAAAAATAATTAATTAATTCATCTTGAGTTAATTAGTTGGAGAAATTCAAGCTAGAATTCTTTGTGAAGTCATGCAACAATTATCCCTTGAATTAAATAGATTATCCCTTAATTAAGGACATAAGGATGAGTTATATTTGAGTTGTAATTAGTTAGCTTAGTTTACTGAGTTACGTCGAGTTAAATTAGTTTCAAACTGTTTGAGGAACTAATTGTGAGTTCAGTCAGTTAATGCATGCATGCATCCAACTAGTGTACTCTAGATAACTGAAGATTCTCTCATCAGTAACTCATGTATGTCTATTCAAAGAAAGACCCAGTTGGGATTAAAGACAGGGACAATGTACTATCAGTTGCATGAGTTTTCCTATAAACAAAACTCATGCATGTAGAAGGAATTCATTCCTTCAAATTTGCATAGTTTTACAAGGTGTAAGATTAGTGTGAGTGATCAATGTTACACTTGGGATTGTACTGAGAGCTGACTAGATGTGAGAGCTAAAGCTTTGTGTAATCCTGGTATATTTCCATTTATATGATAATATAGATAGTGGGATTTTTAGCTGAGGCTTTCCCCAAATTATTCTTCTGCGTTTCATGTGCATTGATTCTTCTTCTGGTTATATGTGTTCCGCTTGATCTTGTTCAAATCTATTAAGATTCCGCAAGTTTGATTGTAGAAGTATATTAAAGTATTTAGTTATATTGCATTATCTAGTTAATCTATAATCAGAATTTCTACACTTGACCCATTGTAATGAAGTCTTTAATACAAACCATTAAATTGACACATTGTGCGGCCAAACTCGATCAATTATAACGAAATTTTTTAAATCAACTACCAAATTGACACATAAATGGATCAGGTTGATAGTGGAGGATAGACATTGATCCGGCCACAAAAAGTTAAAACAAAACAAAATAATAAATAAATATATAAACAAATAAAAATGAAAAATACAAAAGAAAACAAAAATTAAATCATAAAATAATTAACATCTAAAACAAAACAAAAGGAACCATTACAAAAAGTTAAAAAAAAACTATAACCAGTATACTATTATCAAAACATAAAAAAATAGGAAAACCATAACCCAAAAGAAATTCAAATTAAAAAAGGTTAAAAAATAAAAGTCAAACATAATAAAAATAAATTAGAAAATAAATATAAAACAAGAAAATATTTCAAAAAAACGTAATTTACGAAAAAATAAAAATACACAATTAAAATAAAAACAAATAAATAATACATTATTAGATAAATAAATAAAAAAATAAAATACAAAACATTTAAATAGATAAATAATTATTAAAATAATATTAGAAGTAGTAAAAGCATATAAGTTAGATATATTCTTCGCGTATATTCTTTGGTGAAAGAGTTCTGAGGCTCGGTGAAAAAGTTAAAAACATACTCTATATATTCTTCACATATATTCTTTGATGAAAGAGTTCTGAGGCTTGGTGAAAGAGTTAAAAACATGCTCTATATATTCTTTGCAGATATTCTTCGGTGAAAGAGTTAAAAACATACTCTATATATTCTTCGGTGAAAGAGTTTTGAGGCTCGGTGAAAGAGTTAAACACGTACTCTATATATACGTCGGTGAAAGAGTTTTGAGGCTCAGCGAAAAAATTTAAACATGTACTTTATATATTCTTCGCATATATTCTTTGGTGAAAGAGTTTTGAGGCTCGGTGAAAGAGTTAAAAACATGCTCTATATATTCTTCGCATATATTCTTCGGTCTGCGGGTTGGGGTGGGCACGAGTGATCTGCAATAAGGTTTGTGGATATCAGATGCACACATTCCTTATCTTTTTCTTTTTCTAATACATATTTGCTCATATAATTTCAAGTACGAATATTTCACCACAGTTACCAAAGATTACCAAGGGCAGACCTAGCACAGTTACTCTACAAGGCCTTTATGAGTATATAGAGTCTTTAGAGAAACGTAGAGAAGAAAGAGAAGCCAAGCTACAAAAAGAGTTAGAAGCCATGCTGGAAAGTAAATTTGCATCTCTTGAAGACACGATCCAAAAACAAATAGAAAATAAAATAGAACTTCTGGAGAAGAAATTGGAGGCAATGGATACTAGATTGCAGGTTATAGAAAAACAAAACCAAGATACTAACCAACCATCCCAGGAAGGAGATGCTGATACTTTAGAGAGTCTTAAAATGAAAGACATGATTAAATAACCAGAAGAAAAAGTTAATAGCCTCACCCTAAATAATGTGGTAGATAAGTTAGATATCAAACCAATTAAAGATGAAATGAAAAAATTAATAGAATTAGACCACGAACGTAACGAAAGGGCCTTGAACCTTATAATATTCGGTTTAAAAGAGGAAGTAGATGAGGATACTTTAGCCTTATTCCAGACATAATTACATAATAGATTAAAAATTGAAACAATGTGTCTCACAGAAGCAATAAGGTTGGGGAAATTAACTGAGAATAAAGGAAGAATAATCCACATAAAGGTGAGCTCCACTGATCATAAGTACGACATACTTAGTAAAACCTCAAGTCTAAAAGGAACGAGAATATTCATAAATGAAGATCTCATTCTAGAAGATCAAGTAGAATTAAGAAGGAGGTTCAAAAGGTAAAAGAAGCTAGAAAGGAAGGAAAATGGGCAATAATCAGAAATAGAAAAGCCTTTATTCGAGATAGAAACCAAAAAGATAGTAATCAATAGCAATTAAACATGCTCTGGATCCTTTCTTGGAACTGTCGGGGCTTCCCATGGAACAAGGGCCCTAAGCTAAGTTAGATTTCAAATGATGTTGATATTATTTTGCTTGTTGAAACATGGGAGCACGAAGAATCTAAGGTCCCTAACATAGATGGCATTACGCTATGGTCTACCTGGAACAAGCGATCCTCCCATAGAGGCATTGGGGGAATAGCTTGTTACATTAAGAAGAACATCTCCCCTCATGTTAGGATTTATAAAAATTACCCTCACAACCAATATAGTTGGATAGAGATCAGAGACATTAATAATAAAATTTCCTACATAGCAATATGTCATTTCCCCCCCATCAATTATAACTTCTATAAGAAGAAGAATCTAGATAAAACTAACCCATACAATGGTTTAGAGAATGATATTTCTAGCCTAAGGAATGATGGTAATATCCTTTTAATAGGTGACTTTAATTCTCGAACTTCAAATAGCCAAGCTATTATTCTAAACAATCATTCCAACCCTAATCCTCTTTGGTTAGACGAAGACCCTACTCTAGCTAGTAGGTACAAAAGGAGCTCTGAAGACCTCGGGGAAAATTTGTTTGGGTCAGAGCTAGTCAAGCTCTGTAGTGCTCCGGATCTCATAATTTGCAACAGTCTAAAGAAGTGACCCAATTCCAGCAATATGACCTGCATCCATGGACTTGGTAGCAGCGTGGTAGACTACGTTATTTCTGATCTCCCATTATACAATGAAATAATAAATTTTGACATCTTAAACAACCATGAACCTGACTCTACACTAGACCAAGTTATACTTAACTATTTCCTATGCATTGGAATATCCTAACATCCCCCCTTAAGAATAACTTGGGATAGGATTGAAGATGTAGAAATATGAAACAATAGGAGAAGGAAGGAGGAATTAGAGCCTATTATGGTCTAATGAACTACATTAGATAAGAGAGGTATCACATTAAATTTTCCAATATGGTTTTATTTTTTAAATGAAGAATACATTTCCACATGATTTTGGAGATGCAAATGCATATATTTCAAAGTGACGCTTTTAAAGGAGCTATACATTTTCATATGAATACATTATGATGAAGGAAAATAAAAAAGATTTTTATGAAACAAAGCATTGGAGAGCCAAATTACTTCTTGAATCTATTCACATACATATATGTGGACCAATGAAGAAAATTTCATCCTTTTGTTCAATGTAATTTTTGTTATTTGTAGATTACTTTTCATGAAAATGTGGGTGTACTTCCCAAGTTAAAAATTAGATGTCTTTTCCTAGTGCCACTAATTTAAATATATGGTAGAGAAGTAATCAAGGAGAAGCATCAGATGTTCAATGGCATAATAATGATGATTTTTCTTTTGGGTATTTTAATAAATTTTATAATCAAGAAGGAATGCATCAATAACATACTACACCCTATACTCCATGACAAAATGGAGTTGCACAGAGAAAAAATTGGACCGTAAAGGAGATGTCTAGGTGTACGTTAGAGAGAAAACTCATCCTCATAAATATTGGGTAGAGGCAATTCATATAGCTATATTTTTGCTAAATATATCACCTACAATGTTTGTTCCCACTATGACCTTAGAGGAGGCTTCGTCTGGAAAGAATATTTAGGTCATTCATTTAAAGGTTTTTGGTTCATTACCATCCTCTCTTTTGATGCATGGATTGGAATTAGATATAATTCCCTCGATCTTGCAAATGAGATTAGAGTAATTATCAAGGTAAAAATTGAATTATGTTCCACTTTTGATATGACAAATTTAGGCCTCCTATATTATTGGTTAGCTGTATAAGTTTGGTAGACTAATCCATATATTTTTGGTTCACAAACTAAGTGTTCCAAATATCTGTTAGAAAAAAATAGGATGGCTTATTATAAAATTTTATCTATGCCTATGGAGAAAGGGCAGAAACGTTTTGTCAAGGTTGACCAAAAATCAGCAAATGAGTCAATTTTTAGTCAACTAAAAGAAGTGGGATTTACCCTATAACTACTAGGCCAGATATCATCTTTGTAATCAGTGATATTTCCATGGTCATGACACATATGAGGGTAGTACAATGGACAACAACAAAGAGGATTTTGCAATACATTAAAGGAGCAATATATTTTGGAATATTATGTGGTGAAAGTTATGTGGGATAGCTAACTGGCTATGTTGATTCTAATTGGGAAGGATCGATGGATGATTGAAATTTAACATTTGGTTATGTATTCAGTCTTGGAACAAGTGTGGTTTCATGGTTGAGTAGGAAACATCTTTTTTCTCTTTCTTCTACAAAGACAAAATATAGGTGTTACACAGTATTTTGTCACGCCTCCCGCACTTCCCTGTGACATACTCCGAAGTGCCCAAAACATGACCATCATGCAATTCGCTCATCCATATATGTAGCTCAAATCCTCCCTTAAACACTAATTCGAAAATTCCTTGAGCTTCCCCTAAAGGAAATGGATACAAAACCCTAATTTTAGAATCATCACTCCTGTGATACTGAAAATGGCGATGGTCGCTAGTTGCACTATACTAGCCTTGTGATGCCATTGTTCTTTTGGCTTGGATACTAGTGATGATCCCTAAAAGGAAATTTTCCCAAAGAGGAAAAGAAGCTTTGTAATTTAGAGGCTTCCAGAACGGCGAGCTGAAGGTTGTTCGGTGTGGATGAGGTCAAGTTCTCTCAACTTGGCCTTTTGCTCTTATCCATATGAGCTACCTCCATGAGATGAGGGCCTTCTCCTATCTTTGTAGAGATCCTAACTCCCTTACCCTTCCTATATATTCATCCTATCCCATTCCCAAATGGTTTTCCTTTAGCTATTTGCACCCTTATGCTGAGATTATGCCTACATGCTACTCATTTGGCTTGGAGAAGGAGTGCTTAGAGAGCTTGAGCTTGGACTTAGACATTCACTCAAGGAGAGCTTATTGACATCAAGGCTTAGTTGTATGCTTCCTCCTTTATTCTATTAATATATACAATTGTTGGTTCATTTTCCATAAATGTGTATGTTAATGGATCATTTATCTTAATTCTCCTTGATCTGTTAAGTACATTCCTTTCGATTATGCTATTTGTACTTGCATGCTTTGTTATGTCTTGATCTCTTTTGCAGGAATTTAAATGTTGTGAGCAATAGGATCGAACCCGTGGTGCAATAAATTTTAGGTCTTCAACAAAGGAGGATATTGTAGCATCAGAACAAGGTAAGCTATCTTCCTCTTCTTCTATTTTGATTGTAACTTAGGAAAGTGTCTAGTAGATTGTGATGTAGGTTGTTAGTCCCACACATTGGGGTAGAGGGATCATCTCTGTCCGCAAATAGGTTTGCCAAGAAAAAAGTGGCAACTCCACTGGGGAAGCTATAACCCTTTCCATCCATTCCTTCAATAAGATCCTTTGACTAGTTAGACCAACTATCGATTTCTCAGTTTGTCTACATCATTCTATGTTTATACCATCACTTATTACTGCCTTAGAGTGCTAAGCCTAGATTGTTTCTTGGATTCCTTTTTGTTTTTTTCCATATTCCTCACCCATCACGGGATTATTCTAACATTCATGTTGGAAGCGCGAGTTATTACCTTTATAGTTGTGATGAAAAAAAACTTCTTCATTGTTTAACAGAACTGAAAATCATCACTACTTTTGCTATAAAAAGTAGTGCTAATGACCCCGACCATTGTGGGTTTGGTTATGCAAAGTAGCTCTGATAAGCCAATCATCACTTGTTTTGCTATCTAAAGTAGCGTTGATCCTTGAATGTGAAAATTTTGGATATTTTTTCCTTAGAATCCAGTGTGTCTTGTCCCCTAAGATCTGCTCCCATCCTGTATGCTTGGATTTGTTAGTTCTTTGATTGATTGTCTTGTTTAATTTGCAAATTTTGTCTCGTTAGCTTCGAAGTGAAATCTGACTGAGTTCTAGGGTTTCTATTCAATTGGTCATTTCTTGCTTCTTGTCGGTGTCGTTGAGATGCTGGTTTTGCTAATTGATTGAGTGTTGCTTTCTATGGAAATCATTGAAAACATCATTGAGGATTTTTGTTTTAACTTGTTTTTCAAAATGTACTTTTCGTGAAAATGAATTAGATTAGTTGCATTGAAAATTATTTTTTGAGATTCATCTTTGAAAATAAATCACATTTTCTAGTGATTGAAAGCTAAAAATTGTATTAGGTGTGTCAAATCATTCAAAATGAAAAGAAAAACATAATTCATACAAGTGCATCTTTGTAAAGTAAAATCATTTTGCTTTCGAAAAAGTTACTGTTAGGATAGTGAAAAGTGAAAAAAAAAAATTACTTTTCGCATTGCATTTGGAAGACAAAAGTGAAAGTTAGAGGAAGGAATTTTGCATGATGCATTTTGTTTGATGCATTACTGATTGAAATTTATCCCCTTGATTAATCTAACTTTCATAGAAAGGAAAATATTTCCTTTTCTTGTATATTTGCATCGTAGTTGTTCAGGTGACATCATTTTGAACCCAAAACTGAAACATAATTGAAGATAAACAATAAAAATTTACCTCGATTAACTTAAGAAGCATTTGGAAGTTAACACAAATATTTAGAGGTCTAGGATAGAGATGTGTTTCAGTGTCTTTAAACATAGTAGCTATCATTAACTGCCTGCAGTGTATCCCGACGGTGAAATCTTGTCCCAATATGGAAGTATATAGAAGGTTCTCTAGTACTTTCGGGTATATTAGAGGCACTTTAGTATGATAACTATATAAGGGTGCTCTCATCAAATGATTCTACATTAGACAAAGCTAATATGAACTTGTGCTCCACATACCATTACATATATATTTGGAGACCCCATTAGGTTGTTATCCTTTAGCCATAAGTAACAAAGTCAGCCGCCCTGTAAACGTGATACACCAAACACAGCATTCGGGGAGATTGGTCGTCATATGTTAAGTCCTTGGTTTCACCTAGGGTGTATATTGCAGTTCACAAATACTTGGTAAGCCCTTTTCCCTAGATTACACCTTTTTATTTTGTTTTGTTAAGTTCTAAAATAAATTAATTCATTGCGGAACAACATCCTTCATGTGGGAATACTCCTTACTAGATCATAGGTTGATACCAATGGCAACATTTCCTGAGTCTACTAGTTAAGAAACTCCTATGATGGGAATCCTAATCCTTTTCCTTCTTGAAATACTAGTGCTCCTTATATGGCAATGTTGTCCCTTCTTGGACTTGACCATTGGTCTGCTAGTTTGGTTATTTTCAACCTCGATTATTCCAAGTGTCAAAAATTCTTTTCAACCAAGTTCTCCTCCACTTGAACAACATCAACCTCATGTTGATCCTAAATTTGATCCCTCATCTTCGCCTGGTGAATGTATCAATTCTAGTAGCCAGTAAGATAAGAACAGGAAGAAGAGGACGAAGAAGAAGAAACAAGGGGCCAACCAAACAATTATTGTTACTGATGCTAATGATGTAGAAAAATATTCTAACCAACCTCAGAAAGTAAAATTCCCTTGCATGTTATGTAAGGGGGGCCACCTTCTTCAGAATTGTCCAGGTATTCCTAAGGTATTAGAAGTGTGGTCCACAGGTTGACATCGACAATTGTCATCAGCCTTTGGAGTTCATGCTGGTGACAAATCCTCTACTAGTAACAGTAAAGCTCATGGGGAAAAGGGAAAAGTCAAATTTCCTTTCAAGTTGTGTGAGGGTAATCATCCCTTTCACCTTTGTACTCTTATGGATGAAGCTTCCAAAGAGTTGGAAAACCTTACAGCTTCTCAACCTCGTCTTCCGACCAAGTATCGAAATCTTTCTCCTAATCCTTCACTAGTTGATCTAGCGATTAATGAGAAGTAATTTTTGGTCAACCCCACTCTCTTTGAAGGTGAGTCTCACGAGTCCATTCTCGAACAACTATTGGTTGAGAAAATAGTAGACATGGTTCCACCTTTAGTTAACTATATCTTTCAAGTAGAGAGTGAACCTCATACTGCTCAGGTTCTTATGGTTTCTTTGGTTTCGAATGAACTGGAGGGAAATCCTCCCATTTGCAAGGTGTGTGAGAGTAGTTATTTTGTCCCCATAATGCAAGAGGGTGGCTCTCATGTTCCTACAACACCTCATCTAAGTAGTTTTGTCACTTTTTTTTATTGGAGTCGACTGGAAGGATATCACCTTCCGTCTTATGTTCCTTTCCAGATTACAGTAAAGGCTTACCATATGGCCATAACTAGCACATTCATAGATGAGGACGCATCTGTTAGCATCCTGTCCTCAACTACTTGGCAAGCTTTAGGTTCTCCTCATCTTGTCCACGTCACCCAAAATATATTAGCTTTTAACGAAAGAATGAGTCAACCGTTAGGGATTCTTCCTAAGTTTCCTATTACTTTGGGAGGAAATATTGTCTATAAAGACGTGATGGTTGTCCAAGGCCCATTGCATTTTAATCTACTCCTTTGCTGTGACTATGTTTACATCATGGGAGCTCTTGTCTCATCTGTCTTTTGAGTGATGTGTTTCCGGCATGAAGGAAGCATTGTGATAATTGATCAGCTTACATTCATTGGTCCTGAATCAACTCGCAACCAACCATCATCCCTAAATGGTTCTTATAGGAAAGCGGTATCACCCTTGCCATAGGTTAATCACGTGGCCACTTTTTACATGCCCACATCTACTGATGATCTAGTAGGTGATGTAGTAAACCATGTATTAGGGACATTGGAGCCTAATTTTTCATTTAGATACCTGGACATGTATCCCTTCCAGAGTGTTTTTCTCCCATCTGATGAGAAACACATGGAAGCCATGGCCTTTTTTGGGTTGTGATAAAGGGTCTGGAGCAAAGTTCCTTGTCTTGTGTCAAGCTCGTTAAAAAATGAAACAAGGGATATGGGGATAGTTCTTTTAATATTTCAACCTCATTAAAAAAATGAAATAGGTTTCAATGAGCATGGTTCTTTTCCTATGTCAAGCTCATTAAAAAATGAAACAAATCCACTTCCAATTCAAGTCTTTGATAAGATCTTGTAAAGTCCCAGTTGAGTCTTTCACTTGATCTCGTAAGTAAACCTTCATTTCATCCACCTAGTAATAATAGATAGTCTACTTAGGTGAATGAAATGAAGCTTGGGGGGCATGTACCTTGAACTGATTCATTATGTTGGGGGAATGCAAGCTTAGTTCAAGCATAGATTATCTTTGTTTCAAGCATGTGTAAAAAATGAAACCAAATCCAAGCATAGATTTTCCCATGTTTCAAGCTTGTGAAAAAATGAGACCATCCTCAAGTATACTCAAAAATAGTTTCTCATGTTTCAAGCTTGTGTAAAAATGGAACCATTCCCACTTTACATCTCGTGATTGTTTTTTTTATCAGCTGATTTTTGCTAGATGAGCCTTGGTTTTTTTCATTCCATCATCACCATCTCTTTGGTCGATCATATTCATTCACTTGTTGGTTTTACCCTTTCCTTGGGAACATCTGTAATGAGTGGTATTATTAGCCAACCTCCTGACCTTTTCATGTTTTGAGCAGTTCCATTAGCACTGGAACTAGTAGCTATCCTTTTTTACCACTTGTTCCTCGAGGAGGAGTCATCTTTGAACTCTTTTCTGACTCTCGAAATATGAAAATATTTTCGAGTACTTGTCTTTTCAATCTCATTAAATTAAATGAATTGACATCATCTCGGTATACATTTACCCCTTTTTCGAGCTGAGATTGGCTATTTATGAAAAAGGTACACCTTGATAAACATGGTCAAGAGGTTCTCTTGAATATTGTATTCTACCTTTTCAGATTCAAGAGACAAATTACGAAAAGGGACATGATGGAGTTTTATTTTTCATTTCTTTTTCAAACTCTCTAAATATGAAAAAAATACTGATTTATTCTTTCGTCAGACTCATAAAAATTAAGCAACGAAGACTTGTCACCATGTACTCCTTCCTAGGGCTCATTAAACTTATTAGGATGGATTCATCTGAAGGATGAACTTATATGACAAGCATATGGCATCCTCTTCAATCTTGTGTAAAAATAAAGAGGTAGTCGCTAGAAATTATGGGGAAAACGAAAGTGAAAAATCTCTTGTATAGGCAGCATGTCCTTCTTAAACAGCATACTCATCTGTTTCTCATGTTAGGTTTGGGATATCCTCACTTAGTCACTTGTCCATCCAGGTTTGGGCGATCGATTTTTCCTCTCATCTGACTATTCCACTTCGTCATCATTACCCTTAGTCCTATGTTGAGTCAAATTCTTCCACACTCTGGAGTTGGGTCACCGATGTTCAAGAGAAGTCATATCTATAGTCTATTAGCTATACGTTGTATGATCTTTTTCTACAGTATTGCATCATACTCATTCCTTTCATTTTATTCCTTGTTTGTGTCGATGATGAGGGAATCATTATGGCCCTTTTTGGATGGGTCATTTCCTGTAGAATTCATTTCATTATCCAGGGAGATGACTTAGAGACTCCATTTTAGTACCTTAGAGATTTAATTCCTTAATGGAAATTTCTTCACATCCGACAACAAGTTTTTATCATTGGCCTTCAATCAAATGATTCCACAAGTGTTTGACATCATCTTCATTTTCACATTCATGGATTATATTGTCGTGCCTTTAGAGCCATTGTCATTATTGGTGGTTTCTCTCGTCCTTGTTAATGGTCTATGTCATTGGTCGGTAATCAGGTGGTTACTTTGACACACTTATTCACATGTTAGAATTTGTACTTTGATCAGGTTTGGATGGAGCACAAGACCTTGAGTTTTATCTGATATGACTCAAGCTGCATGGAGTTATGTATTGTTCATGATTGTACACATGTTTCTTCTATATGGATGGTTGTGAACATATTGTGGGACTTTACATTTATGATGATCCTTCTATATCGAATGTCTGTGTCCATACCTTCGATCTTAGATTTAGATATAATAGTTTTCATTTAGATGGCTATGCCCATACCATGGATCCTTTCACATACTCCTTATTATCTCGATGGTTGTGTCCATACTGTGGATTCATGTTTGAATATCAGATATGTATGTATGTATATATAATATATATGTAGATATATATATAATATTATATATATATATAATATATTATATATATATATATATAGATATAGATATAGATATAGATATATGCTTCCTGGATTTTCATGTCTCCTAATAGCGTTTGTTCTGATCCTTGAAAAATCTTGTAAAGCATCTCAGCCATCACTCCTTAATCTGCCTTCATGCTTTAGGGGGGCATCTGTTACACATTATTTTTTCACGTTTCCTGCACTTCCCTGTGGCATACCCTGAAGTGCCTAAAACATGACCATCATGGAGTGTAATCATCTAGATATGCAGCACAGATCATCCCATGAACACTGATTGGAAAATACCTTGAGCTACCCCTAAAGGTAATGGCTCTAAATACCTAATTTTAGAATCATCACTCCCATGATACTGAAAACCGAAATGATCACTAGTTGCATTATACTAGCCCTACGATGTCATCAAACTTTTGGCTTGGATACTAATGATGATCCCTAAAAGTAAATTTTTGTAAAGAGGACAAGAAACTTTGTAATCTAGAGGCTTCCAGAACGACGAGCTGGAGGTTGTCCAGTGTGGATGAGGTCGAGTTCTCTCAACTTGGCCTTTTGGTCTTATCCCTATGAGCTACCTCCATGAGATGAGGGCCTCCTCCTATCTTTGGAGAGAACTTGACTCCCTTTCCCTACCTATATATTCATTCTCTCCCATTGCCATATGGTTGGTCTTTGGCTATTTGCACCCTTATGCCAGATTGTTCCTACATGCTACTCATTTGGCTTGGAGAAGTAGTACTTGGAGTGCTTGAGCTTGGACTTGGACATTCACTCAAGGAGATCTTATTAACATCAAGTCTTGGTTGTATGCTTCATCCTGTATTCTATTAATATATAGAACTACTGGTTCATTTCCCATAAATGTGTATGTTAATGCATCATTTATATTAATGATCCTTGATCTATTAGGTAGGTTACTTTCGATAATGCTATTTGTAATTGCATGCTTTGTTGTGTCTTAATCTCTTGTTGAGGCACTTAAACATTGTGAGTAGTAGGACTGATCCCAAGGTGAAAGCAGTTTAAGGTCTTCAACAAAGGAGGATATTGTAGCATCATAACGATGTAGGCCATCTTCCTCTTCTTATATTTCGATTATAACTTAGGAAAGTGTCCAGTAGATTGTCATGTAGGTTGCTAGTCCCACTCATTGGGCTAGAGGGATCGTCTCTGTCCGCAGAGAGGATTTCCTAAACAACAATAGGGCTACAACAAAAGGAGCATGTGAGACCATTAGGGTGTTCTAAAATTCGTAAAGGATCTAGTCTAGCTCTTTGGTAAATACACTAAAAAAATTGACGTACATTTTCATTTCATCATACAACTTGTATAATATGATCAGGTTGAACTAAATATTGTACAATGGGAGTGGACTACATATATTTTTACCAAGCCACTTGGTCTGACTAATTTTCTTAAATTTTGAGACAAACATGTTGTATTTTCAGGAATGACCTTTAATAAATGATGTTAATGTAATCTATTAGTAAATTGAATTTTACTCATGTAAATAAAAGTCCTTCAATCTAATGAATAAATTAATGGAAATTTGGTATGCAATATATTTTCCTCTACTCTTGTAAAAATGTAAGAAGACCTAATGTGAGTTTAGTGAACAAATATTTGATTGCTCTATGTTTTTTTCTCTTTTATATCCTAGTTTATTTTTCTAATAGGATGGGTTGTTCAAATCTGGAGCAAACTTCATTCACATTACAAAAAAAATAGATCATATGGGAATGTACAATGCATTGTTTCGATGATTTATGCCAATTTATACATGCCTAAGGTTGGGATGGTGTCATTACAAGGGCCAATAATGAATGGGTTGTTTCAATGTTTAAATATGTTTTTTATTGAGAAAGGCCAAATTGATATGCCCCATTATTGGAACACTTGGGGTTCATTGTTCAAGTGTCCATATAATTTTTTATTGAAAAAAATTCCAAAATACAATGCCCCGATTTTTTAAGATTAATGTATGGATTGTTAAGTGGTTAAAAAGTTTTTTCTTATAAAATATCATACTGCCATGCTCTAGTTTTGGAACATATTTTATAGAAGAGAAACATGTGGAACTTCAGACTTATTGTAGAAAAGGTAGCGAGTGAAGGTCTTTTGGCTTGTGCCTTAGGTAGTGAAGACCACAAATTTGTCTTTATCTAGCATGAGTGTGATCTCATGAGTTGGACTTCAATTATGATGATTTTATGTCTTGTTTATTGGAATAATAATCATAATTGCATGTGTAATGTTGGAGCTTTACTTTTGTGGAGTCTTCTTCAATTTGACTACATGAGAATTTGGAAGCTAGATGTTCAGTTATAATCAGTTAGTATTCAATATTGATTAGAGAGAGAATGAGTTAATAACTCCATTTTTCATTGGAGAAAGGATGATAGGAACTCCCAATTAACTCGCGAGGAGAACTCAAATTTCTAAATTTAATTGGGCGTTCTTGCATGCTCAAATTCGATCTATAAAGAGGAGGATGAAGGCATATGATCAAAACAAGTTTGTGAGATAATATTTTATTGTGGAGTGTGTATTATTCAGGATAGAGTGTGCATATATTTAGTAGTATTACACTCCAAATAATAGGAGAAGATTTGTGCTAGGAAATAGGGCCCCTTATGTGCTAGGAAATAGGAGGCCTAGTGTCTAAATTTTATCAATCTTATTAAATAATACCTTCAATTTCAACCAAAATTTTATTATGATTTTTCATCACATTGGTATGAAAGTGAATAGTGTTGTGCTTAGGATAATTTACACTATTAAAAGTTTAAATACAAGATTGACTAGATATATTAACATATTACATATCAATTAACACAAAATTTTAAATTTACATGAGAGAACTTAAAGATCACAAAATAAAAAATAGCACAAAATATAAATTTGCATGAGATTTTATTTTGGAAACCCTTACCAGGGAAAATTGGCCAACCTTTGAGCTTCATTTCTCTTATACTCTCAATTAAATATTACATCCATTTTACAATAAACATCAACCTTAGTCAAAACCTAAGACCAATTCACTCATACATCATTTAATCTCTATTGATAAATAATAAATCATCATACCACCGTCTCTCATCAACCTTACATCATGCTCTATTTATAGATAAAAGACCCTAATAGAAAGATCATTGGCTATGATCCAAGGAATCTTTAGATTCATAACTGTTTTCGAACCAATTCTGACTATTGTCGATTTTCCTTTGACAGTCACTTTCAATTGATTATGCATGTATGCTCAACTATGATCCCTTTGACTACTCTAATGAATTGTCAACTTTTGTCAATTGGCCAATTACCCATCAAATTCGACTAAGGTAAATGCTCTTAACTTAACTATTATCCTACTCACTTAACCATCGAATCTCATTTTCCATCGCCTTTACTTTGTTAATCCAATGACCTTGTTTTCTATGTCGATTGTTCCTGACCAAACATTTTTAGGTTCACTCCTAGTTGTATTACCCAACCAATCAGTCAAACAACTAAAATCCATTCAATTGAAATTACTTATAAATAGCACAACAACTCAATGTTTTCCAGCTTGTTTTCTTCTTTTCATGAACTACTAGTACCATGCTTTTAGTGAACTAGGCCACCTAAGCCCAACTCCTCTATACACCAATATATTTTACCAACACATATTGAATTTTTTAGAAATTTTACGATATTCTTCACTCTATCTAAATTTATCAACAACACCTTCATGCTTTCTGTCATGTATGTAATGATATGGTATTGTACATATGTATGTTTTTTCCTTAAATGATAAGATACATTTTTTTTCTAGGAAGATTTCACTTTGACTGTCACAAGCTATATTCACTACTTGTTGAGAAAACCAAATATCTAAACACAACTATCATAAGAAAATTTATTCCTTGCTCACATGAGTTACTTCTACGTATTTATCCTTTGTCATCCATACTTCCACAATCAACTATTGCATACACATATAGATAATAGTTCCATCGAATCACTTAACACATACTTATTGGTCAACCTTCTCCTTTCTAGATCACCATGCCAATCAACATTGAGAAATTCTTGCATAGTTTCTTCAATGTCATCATTAGGTCCTTTATGGTAATAGATTGCATGATAACTTGTGCCATGCAAAATTAATTAAATAAAGTTAAATATTGATTCACCTCCTCTAAGTATTTCCAACAGAATTAAGATGGATCTAGGCTCATTTCATATATATATATATATATATATATATATATATATATATATATATATATATATATATATAATATATATATAATATATATATATATATATATATATATATAATTTTCATACATAATAATGGCATCGCAAAACTGATGAGTATTGCAACAAGAATGCTGGAACTCGTGGGCTACCAGCTTTACTTTATCAACCTAGGGTTCATACAAACTTGGAGGTGACAGTGTTGTATACACAAGTAAAATTGATGGTTCTATCTTTTGTCATTGTTCAGCTAGCGAGAGACAACTGGTGTTTTCAAGCCAAACTTATATCGATTCAGAAGAAACTTTGTTTCTTGATGGAGGAAAGGGAAATCTACGCTACGGGAGAGCTACTCTACTGTAATAATGAAAAAGACCGAAATTCAATGCTAAATCACACCATTTCCTAATTAATTGTTTAGAAACTATGCTTTGGAATAATGCTAAATGAACATGAACCAAATTATACTATCTAAGCACGGAAGTAAAAAACATCAAACATAATTAATGTACATGTAAAGGGACTGAAATAAATATGTTTTGTCTTTTTGTCTTTTCAAGCAAAACCAAGTATGCAAACTTATCCCTTTTGGCGATATGGCTGGTGAATTAAAGATGTTGGAGGATGGATGGAAGGTTTAGGAGATGGTTGGATTGTCTGGGATACCCTTGGGTAACCTTTGGTGGCTTCCTAGATGTTTTCCCTCAATTCGGCCTCAAAACAGATGATTACAGGAAAACCTACAGGATGTACTAGAAACCTACAAGATTCCCTGTAAACCTACCAGATACAGCTGAGAGAAAAATGGGAGGTGTTGGAGTTGATGGAAGGCTTAGGGAAGTGAGAAAAGGTCTTGGATCACTCATAAGTCAACATCAAGGATAGAAGATAGTTGGATTCACTCAATGTGCTTAGAAGAATTTTTATATAAAATGATGAAAACTAGTGAAGGAAATGGTGAAAACAAGGAATGACTATGGTGGATGAAGTGGAAGGTGGATGATGGATATGAAGTCTATGTCTACTCCTAAAGCACCTTCTTTGCATAAAACATGTATAGTTTCCAAAAATTTATGTACAAAAGAAGTATTATCGTAAGCTAGAAAAGCAGAATTAATGGACTAACTACCTACATTATGCAGGAGGAAAGTTGCTAAAAGGAATGAATGCATGGATAAGATCAACTAAAATAATGAATATAGAAGAGATGGAAATGAAATACTACTTTTCAAAACTGATCAAATGCTAATTTAAATACAGTAAACTCTAAAGCTCATACAAGAAATAGAAATCTGTGTTTTTGGGGCTACATAAGGGTCCCTTCCTCAAATCAGGATCCTAAAGGGAGGAAATGAGGCCAAGACACCTACTGATAGCCTTGTGGTGCTCCTTCTATCCCTACTAACCTGCTACTGAAGTAAGGCACAAATGGAAGCAAACTAATAAACAACCAATCCAAGCTACACTACTTGTAATGAAAATACATCTAAAGTCAAATTAACAATGAAGCTATGACACTAATATAAACATATAGATACAAGAAAGAGGAGCCTTGGCTACTAGGGTTGGGCCCTAAACCAAGAGCTTTAGCCCTTTGAGTTAATTTAGTGCTGGCTCAAAAGAAAACTCATTCTTATTACCAAAACAGAAAATTACATCAATAAATCTTCCACAAGTCTAGAGCCCGAAAATAACTTATTGTTTAAAAGAAAATATTAAAATGCCAATGAAGCTATAGGCCTCTCTACTTATACAACTGAAGTCCCCAATGAATTCCTTAAAATTAGGGAGGCTCAGCTCCCAAACTCGAAATAAACTAGCTCTTTGTCTCTCACTTGCTCGGTTGCCTTCTAATTCTCATGAATTGGCTGCTTGCACTTTCAGATGGTGTGATATATGGAGGAATATTCGAATGGGGGAGAAATAAATGAGGAGGATTTACCTCCTATAATCCCTCTCCCTTCTCCCATTCAAGTTTTAACCTTAGTATTTGCCAAAATTACTTGATTTTCTCCTTCAATCTTGCATTCAACACATATTATTCGACTAGGCATAATATCCAACTCTAACTCTTCCATAAACAAAATATAATCAAAATCATGTAAAAAGTTGTGAGAAAAGTTGGTTTGAATAAGCTAGAACATGAATTAAGGCCCATATAATTACCCAATGATGAGGCTCTTCATCACCCCCTTACTGAAATTGTTGCTCATCCTCTGAGCAACTCAATCAATATCCATATCCTTCATAGCTCTAGTGGCCTCTGTTACATCCCATGCCTCTATTGTGGTTTCCTCTTCTTTTCATAGAAGCCTTCTTTCTTTTCTACCTCCTCCCACTGCCTCTTTTCTTTTTCTTGCTTCCTTCCTTCTAGAATTCTTAAGAGTAGTGGTGAACTGAGCTTCAGGCCAATCCAATTGACTTTCAGCCTTTGCATAGATTTCTTATACATGGGTGTCTTGTTCAGTGCTTCTCTCAATATTTGAGGAGAGTGGTACTCTCTTATCTTTAAGTTGTATGGAAATTTGTTCCATCTCCTCACGCAATCATGTATGCTATCATCCCCTAACAACCTGTACATGTCCTCAAAATGTGAAATTTCTTTCTCTTGGGCAGCAAGATACCTGGGTGCAGGTTGAGGATCATTTGGAATCAAATAATGGGTACTAATGAGAGCCATGGGATCTAAGTATTCTGCTCAGATCATAAGAGGTCTAGTTTGTTCTCTTGCCAATATCTTCTTCATCTCTACAACCCTTGATTCCTCATGGTTTAGCCATGATTCCAAAGCCATCAATTGTAAATATCCTAGCTTGGCATTAGAGTCTCATACATTAATTTATATTATGGCCATGTTATGCAAATAAAACTCAGACATCTTGGCCCTATCTTCTAGTGTTCTTTGATCACAAAGATCAATGAACTGCCTGTAGTCCTGAAATGGCATGGTTCTTCTATGTGCTAGGGTCTTGATATGGAATTGTAGCCATTATTCCTTGAGGTATAGGGCATAGGATTTAGATGGCGTCTTACATACTGGATTGCTTCCAAAGAGATATTGGCCATACATGCCAATTGATTCTCTCTTTCTTGCATCTATCCTCTTAACCATGCATTTTCTATTTCTAGTTGATTCTTCATTATGGCTTCTCTGCTCTCAAGATACTTAGCTCTCTACCCATCTCCTTGAGCTTATCCTCCATTTGCCCAATGTCTTCCACCCCCTCGGATTTGGCAATCTACATCCATTGATGAGTTCTGGCTCTCTCCTTCTCAAGCTCGAAGAATAGTGGAATAACAAATTTTTGAGGAATGCCCATGCCTCATTAGGTTGGGGGATAGGTTCATTTAACTCTGGGTCCTCTTCTTTAGATTATTTTTGTTGTCCTCCCTCCTTTTCAGATTTTTGTGTCTCCTGTAGGTTCAGGAGAGTATCCTGTAGGACTACCTCAACTTCCTGTAGATCCTGTTGTGTATCCTGTATGATTTCTTTTCCCTTGGAGTAGGTGGACGTAGTCACAACCCTTCTCACATAGATGATAGGAGACTTAAGAGAAGGCATTTTCTCCTGTTCCTTAGGTGAGTCCTCAATCACAATGGGAATTTTGGTTGGTGTTTGGGGTTTCCCCTGCCTTATTATTGTCCTTTTCCTTGTCCTGAAATATAAGGGGGCCTGCCTCTGTCTTTTCCCTTTTTGCTTTATGGGGCTTGTAAGAGCAGTGAGTGAAGTTGTTGCCTCTCTCCAACTAGGTTCTAGAGACACCCTAGGTGACTCCTCCTTGCCTTCTTCCCCCCTTTCCCATTTCTTTCTTCACCTATGTATTTCCTTTCTTCTTCCTCTAGTAGATCCTCATCATCTTTATCATTTTCCTCCTTAACATCCTCCTCTGTTTCTTCATCATCCTCCTTCTCTTTCTCCTCTTCTTCTTCATCTTCCTCATTTTCTTCTATTTCATATTCTTCTTCACCCATCTCATCTTCACCTCTTTCTTCTTCTTCTTATTCTTCCTTCTCTACTTCTTCTTCCTCTGCTTCAGTCTATTCCTCATCCCTTCCACTGACAGTAGGACTAACATCATATGTGAGAGCTATGATGTCCTCCTGTACCTGCATGGTCTCTCAAAACTAACCATTGTATTGGAATTATGAGGTTTTGGAGGACATCTTCTATAAGGATTCTAATTAACCCATGTTGAGATAACTATTCGGAATTTCCCTCTTGCACCTTGATGCTTGTGTCTATCAGTGATTGTAGCAGGAAGTATGGTATGTTAAGCCTGTGGTGAGGGGGTGTTACTGCTCCAAATCGCAACTCTTCAAGAAGCCTAAAATGATATCCATAGACCATACTATACCTACCCTCACATGATATGTATTTTATAAGTTGGTAGCTCACCTCATTCCAAGGATATGGCAAACTTGTTCTCCTTACTCCATTCTTTTCATCAATGGGTTCCTCACCTTCTAACAAGAATTTCCTTTTGGCAATCTGGTTACCTCCTTTGTCTTCCTTCCTCCATGGTACTCCTAGGGGAATTGTGGTAGCTTTGCTAATTAGTTCATGGGCGAGATCTATGAATAGGCCTCTTACCACAACAGTGGCATGGACTCTAACAAGTGGAATGAGGGAGAGAGAAAAATCGCAGGTCATATCTTCATCATGCCCCCTTAATTTTTCGAAATACCCCATCCAATTATGCCTTGTGAGGACATGTAGCACCTCAAGGTGTTGTTGGATTCTCACAGTGTTAATGGGCTCCCTTCTATTAAACCTTCCTATCATCTTGGTTAGTGAAGTTTGAGGAGATGAGATGGTTTATGCAAGTTTCAAATGCAGAAGTAAAGAATTGAAATCACGGTGTGGACAATTCTCTTGCACAGCTGCCAAATCCACTCAAACTAGAATATATTTTGTTCAATTTACTTGGTAAAAGGGATGTAATTATAGAGCCTACCTCTTCATAGTGTTTGTTGTGGCCAACCCCCATGTTTTCCCCTCTGAAACTCCTCTTGGCCTATCTTGTAGGTTGTCTCTATGTATCCTATAGGAATCTTTTGCAATCCTCTAGGATTTCCTTTGCATTCCTGTACAAAAAAACAATGGAGCTTTCCTTTATGTAGGTTTCTTGGGTATGAGAGTGACTTGTGAGAGCGATCCTTGAGGAAATTAATGCATGAATGCATAGGGACAATGATTATTTCCTTTTATGGTCATTCAGGGTGAGGTGGTGTGCTAGAATCTGAGGTACGGTTTCCATTTTTGGACGATTGGTCCCCACTACCACCTCAGCATTCCCCACTCCTCGTAATCAAATGCCACTTCATGATTCTATAGCCTTAAATTCTTTTGTCCTTCTCCTTTTTGTTTTTGAGTTGATTGCTGCCACGTGTGAGAGGAAAAGATGTTTTTTCTCTGTTGACTAATTGAAGGTGTCCAAGTTAACTGGCCACCTTTCACTTAGAAACCAACTTACTAGTAACCTTTACATCTTTTGACTACATTATGCACATGAGAGAGTGAGAGGGATACTTACCTATGGTGCTAATAACTTGTTTCAGTTGTTGAAGGCCGGAGGTTCTTGCTGTGATTAGCTGGATGCTATTCTTCTTTCCTTTTTTGTTGTTCTTTGATGATTATTTTTTTGTACAGGTACCTAATGTTGAAGATGATGGTGTTATTGTTGCTTTGGAGTTCCTTTTGCTCTTGGATAATCATGTTGGAAGCTTCTTGTTCTCATGATTTTTTTTTCTATGGGATAGGTTGCTAGAAGATTTTCTACAAGATGTCTTGTAGCTACTTCTCCCTCAGAACTCTTAATCATACACTCTGCTGAGATTTTAAGGATGGTGACATGGATGGAGAGGGAGACTAGGGGTGTGGAGAATGAGGAATACTCAGGTGATGCTCCCTATTACTCATTGTTTCCTTTTTTTTTCGAAGATTGTGAAAACAATTTTTTGAAATTGATTTGTTTTAGGGTGAATGCAGGGGTTATGAAGGTGCACATATGTATGGTCATGGAATGATGATGTAGGGGTGCTATTTTATTGACATATCAAGTAATTTTTTCCCTTAGGGTCACTTCCTGTAGGATATTTGGGTCACTGTAATTCTTACAAGGTCTTCTTGTAGGTTTTCAGTGGATCATGTAGGTTTACAGGGGATCTTGTAGAAAACACAACCCCCTTGTAAATTGAAGCAAAGGAGTGGGAAAAATGAAATAAATGGTGGGGTGATGAATGAAAATGAGTGGAAAAATAAAAAATTGAGTGAAATAGGTCTCTTTGTGATCCTCCTTTGCTCTCTAACCATCCTTCTTGCTGACCCACAAAATAGAAATTTTCATGATTTTTCTTTTTTTCCTCCTTTTTTTTTTTTTGAAAACAACTAGACTACCTCTGAGATGTTTTCATCCTAGTTGTTTGCCCTAGGAACCTCAAGAGAGGTTTTCACCCAGGGATCTTTTTATCCTCATTTTTTCTTTTTCTTTTTATTGACACCATTGGGCCGCCCTAAGAGCTTTTCAACTCGATAGTGGGACTCAGGGATCTCATGGAGGTTTTCACCTGAGTCCTTATTCCTTTTTATTTATTTTTTTCTCAGTGATTTGATGAGGTAGGAGTTGAAACTTCCTCCACTACCATCATTGTTTTATTGATACCATCAATGAACTCTTGTTTTTACCATGGTCTCTTGTAAATTTTCAATTAGTGTCCATTAACAAGTAAAGGAATGGCATCTTCATCTTTGCTCCTTATCTATACTAAACCATTATCATGGAATCTTTCTACAAAATAAGGTCCTAGCCATCTTTTCCTTAACTTGCCCTTGAAGTATTTATACCTAGAATCATATAACAAAGCCCAATCACCTTCTTGAAATTGCTTTTCCTTGATGTTCTTATCATGGTAGATCCTCCTTTGAAGTTGAATTACCTTTGTATGTAGGAGGGTCTACATTCTAAACTCATCTAAACCATTCAACTAAAGCAATCTCTCTTTTTGTGCGCTGCTGAGGTTTAGATCTAGTTGGTCTGCCATCCTTAATGTGTTATACTCAAATTCAATAGACAACAGGGCCATTTTCCCATAAACCAACTCATAGGGTGTGAATCTAGTGGGGGTCTTCCAAGTGGTATTATAGGCCGAGGTGGCCTCAACTAGTCTATCTTCCCAATCCTTCCTATTGTTTCTTACCACTTTGTTCAAGATGCCCTCCAATGCTCTATTGGTCACCTCCACTTTCCCATTAGCTTGTGGATGATAGGGAGTGGAGGTTTTGTGCTTCATTGTGTGCTGGATGACTAAGTCTTCAATCATGTTGGAGGTAAACTGACTGCCTTGGTCTATGACTAACTCCCTAGGGTACCACAATTTGTAAAATAAATTCTCCATTAGGAACTCAGCTACCTTCTCTTCTGTTGTTGAATTAATTGCCTTGGTTTCAGCCCACTTAGCCAGATAGTCAGTGCACACAATGATGTATTTTTTTTTCTTGGAAGGAGGGTCAATAGCTCCAATGAATTCCATGCCCCACTTGTCAAATGGCTCGAAAGTCACTTGAGGTTGCAGAGGCATTTCATCTCTTGGAGTAGGCCTTCCCATCCTTTGGCACTGACCACACTGACTAGTATATATTTTCATATCCTAATGAAGAGTGGGCCAATAATAGCCTACTTGTAACACTTTGAATGATGTCCTCTTTATTGCAAATTCGCCTCCACAAGGCCCATCATGACAGGTCAGAAGGATGTCATATACTTCCTCCTCCCTCGCGCACCTTCTCAAGATTTGATTTGGGCCAAGTTTGAAGAGGTTTCCCCTAATCCAAGTGAAGGGGGCGCTCTTCCTTACTATCTTGCTTTTCTATTTGGAGGACAAGTTCAGTGGGAACTGCACAGATACCAAATAGTTTGCTATATCAGCAAATCATGGAGAGAAAACTGAAATAGAAAAGAAGTGCTCATCTGGTAATTGGTCATCAACCATTCCATCTTCACTTGCAGGTAAATTTAATCTGAACAAAAAGTCTGCAACAACATTTTCCTTATTAGGTTTATCAACAATAGTTAGCGTTAGATCAAACTGCTGTAATAAAAGTAACCATATTACCATCCAAGCATTTACATCTGGTTTATTCATTAAATATTTGATTGCAACATGGTCAATATGTACAAATGTTTGATAGCTTGTAATATAATTCCTAAATTTGTTCAATGAATGCACAACAGCCAATAGTTCCTTTTCGGTCACTCTATAGTTCAGTTCAACCTTTAACAGATTCTTACTAATAAAGTAGATAACATAAGGCAATTTTTCATCTATATGACCTAGGGCTGCTCCTATGGCTTTTTGTGAGGCATGAGCATGAGTATCAAAAGGAAGGGCCCAATTTGGGCCTCAGAGAATCGGTGCAGTGGTTAACTTGTTCTTTAGGGTGTCTAAGGCCTCTTGATAGCTTTTTGACCATAAAAACTCAGAATCCTTGGCCAACAAACAAAATAAAGGATTAGCCAACTTGTTGAGTCCTTTATGAACCTTCTGTTGTATCCAGGTAACCGTAGGAAACTTCTAACATCTCTCTACTTTTCAGGAGGTGGGACCCTTTGGATGATAGCTATTTTGTTTAGGTCCACCTGCAGTCCTTGCTGAGATATTGAATGACCTAGCACGGTCCCCACAGTCATCAAGAATTAACATTTTTCGGGACTAAGAGATAGGTTTATTTCAATACATTTGTGTAGTACTTTTCCTAGTTTGAAAAGAGCCTCTTGAAAATCACAACCATAAGGTGTAAAATCATCCAGATCAATTTCTACCGCATCATGGACTAACTTGGAAAAAATACTAAGGACTTCTCTCTTGAAAGTGGCAAGAGCATTGCATAGGCCAAAAGGAAGGACCCTATAGGCAAATGTACCCCAAGGACAAGTGAAGGCGGTTTTATCCTGGTCTTCCAAGTTGATTTGCATTTGGTTGTACCCGTTGAATCCATCTAGGAAAGAGAAAAACTTTTTCCCTACCAAGCCATCTAGCACTTGGTTAATGAAAGGTAGAGGAAAATGGTTCTTTTTTGTGGCTTTTTTCAACTCCCTATAATCAACACAAATCTTCCACTTACCATTTCTCTTTGGAACTAACACCAAAGGAGAGACCCACTCAGTGTTGGAGATAGGGTAACTGAATCATGCATCTAGTAGTTTTTGTAGTTCTTCTTTCACTATATCTTTAAGAGCTAGATTCATCCTCCTTTGGGGTTGTGAGACTGGCTTGCAACCTTCTTTGATGTATATGTGCTGAGTGCACACTGAGCGATGCACTCCCTTCATTTCTTTGTAACTCCAAGCGAAGGCATCTAGATATTACTTTAGCATGTTTCATAACTTATCTTCTTGGAGAGCAAAAAGAGATGGATTTATTTTCAAGGTTCTCTCAACCGAATTCTATGCTTTTAACATGGAGAGGGTTGGAATCGGCCAAGCATAGGTCAATTGGATGATTTTTCTAGGTTTCCTTAATACATCTTCTAAGGAAAATGTACTGGGAGTTGGACTTTGGAGTAGGTGTTCAATCAAATCATCTTCATCCTGCTGTCCTCCTCCCATGGTTTCTTCTAGTGTATAAAGTTAGGCAAAATAAACTTCATCTTCTTACTCATCCTCCATCCATAAAGGTAAATCATGCTATAGAGATGGCTGAGCAAGAGGGTATAGGACTAATTGCTTGGACATATGCCCATTCTTGATGGTCATATTCCCGGCTTTGCAACTGATGTAAGCATCGGCAATGGCCAACCAGAGTCTCCAAAGGATGAGAGGGTAACCAGTAAGCTTAGCCTTAGGCTAGAGAACTAAGAAATCTGTAGGATACTCCCAAGAGTCAGTGGAGACCATCACAACCTCCATGATCCCCTTAGGGGTCATTGTGGAGCGCCCTGCAAGTTGCAGAAGTTTTATGGTCTTACTTAATGAACCTTGGAGTTTGACCTTGAGCATGGTGTCCTCGTTCATCAAATTAATGGCAGCACCAAGATTGATCAACGTGTGTTGGACAATGGTGCCATTGATGTGCAAATCTACTACAGACAGGGCTTCCACGATCCAAATAATTTGGAAAGATTACCAATGACATTAATGGTAGGGGAATCTATTCTTCGCCTCCCTGGATGCTTGAAGTACTACTCCTTAATTAACTTCTTGTAAATAGGCACATCTTTTGCTTCTTGGAGAAGTGGAATATTTAAACATAAATTTTTGAATTCTCCGAGAAGTTTAGTCTCTTCTGCGGTAGGCTGGAGTGGTTGGGTTAATCTCTTAGGAAAGGGTGTATTTACTTTAAGCATTCTTTCCTCTCTTTCTTCCTCAACCTCCCTAGGTGGAGGTGGAGGTTGGTTATCCAGGAGAACTCTCCCAGATCTCCAGCCAATCTCCTATATTTCCACAACATAAGCTAGATATGATGTCTGTCCACTGTATACTTGTTGAGCATGTCTATTGTTTGTGTTCAGATTTGGCTGGGCAGGCATCTGGGGTTTCTTTGGTGGAGCCATCTGTAACAATTGTGGTTGGGTAGGTGGTGGAGGAAAAAGCTGGATCATTATTGTATTGGGGCCTCCACTCCTAGGGTGGTGCATTCCACTGAGGTTGTGGTGGAGCATATGGTTGAAATGCTTGGCTGGTTGGTTGGGAGTGATACTGAGATGTAAAGGACCAAGGTGGAGGTGTAGACCAGGAAGGATGAGGAGGGGGTCCTCATGAAAGAATTTATGTGGTATGGTTTGGGTTGTAATATGCATGGGATGACCCTTGCATGCCCTGCTGGTATGGCCTAGGCCCATGAAGTGTCCTTTGGTTTATGTAGCAGAGGTACTCAGTGACCCCTTTAGCTTCTTGATATACAACTTTGAGTCCAGGAAAAGAAGGGAACTTGTCTTTGGAGTTTTTTTCTTCACATACTGAGAAAAATTCAATAGAATTCAATGGACATTCATTCCTAGGGTGCCTCATGGTGCATCTAGGACAGAAAATGGCTAAGGTTCTCTCTGCTTTCTCCAACTTTATGTTAATGTGTATAGTGTCCATTTGTAAGGAAAGGGTTTGCAATATCTCACTCTTGAAATCTTCTAGCATGTTTCAAATTTCACCCTTGATGGATGTGTTGGAAGAGGATGTACTTACCAGAGGTTGACTATTCCTACCCTTTTTCCTAGCTTCCCTACAATGGTTTCTAAGGAAAGCCTTGATATCCTCATAGGGTAATTAGTAGATATCGCCTCGTGCTAACAAGTGTAGGATGTCCAAAAGATCTTCCCTTACTCCCCTAAGCAGGACCAACTTTAGTGACTCAAGGTCAAGTGTGCACCTAGCCCTCTTGTAATTAAGTTGGAATCTTTCTTCATAATCCTCTAGGGATTCATCGTTGCCTATGGTCATCCTAAAAATTTCTTCTTTAGTATCCTTTGACCTACAATAGTCTCGATACTTTTTGTTAAAGGCTTGTTGCATATGAGCCCAAGTTGTAATGTTATCCCCATGTAAACCCATGAACCAGTGCAATGTTGCATTCTTAAGGGCAGGTGGAAATAGTTTTAACTTTTGCTCATCATTTGTATAGTCATAGGTTCGGCATGTAACAACAAGCTCAAATAGGAAAGTGTCGGGATCTTCTGTGGTCAATCCATGGAAATGAGGTAGGGTAGAGGGGCTTATATTTTTCATCTTAGTGTCCCCATTGCTTCCTAAATTGGGAAGGCACCCTCAACTCTCTCTCTCTATTCCCTCTGTCACTTATGTTTTCAGCCATTGGTTCAGTAGGAATGGGTTCTTCTTCTTCTTCTTCCCTTGTAGGTTCTTCAAATATTTCAGGTTGCTCACTTAAGGGTTCCTCCAATTTAGGGCCACCAAAGAAGAGGGAAGGTTGTCTGTTTGATGCAGTGGGGGTATTTGGCCAAAATTTCCCTAAGTTATCCTTATTCCTATGAGGCATGAGACGAAATGTTTTTGGTTTGGTTTTGTGTTTTTTTTCAAACTTGGAAAGCAATTTGCAAAATTGAAATTAATGATTGAATGAAAACTACTAAATGACTCAAAAAAAAAACTACTTGCTGAATTTAAATCTTTTTTGCAAAATGGAAAGGAAAGCAGAAAATGTAGAATGAAAAAGTAAGCAACTAAATTAGTTTTCTAGAAATAAACTAATGGCAGAATATTAGAGATAAGAAATAGAAGAAAGAAGAAGTAATCACATATTATCAGACACCTCCCCAGCAATAAGACCAAAAACTGATGAGTGCCAATATTACAGCAAGAATGTTGCAACTCCTGGGTTACCAGCTTTACTTTATCAACCTGGGGTTCGTACAAACTTGGAGGTGAAAGTGTTGCATACACAAGTAAAAGTGATGGTTCTACCTTTTGTTACTGTTCAACTAATGAGAGACCACTGGGGTTTTCAAGCCAGACTTCTATGTAGTAAGAAGAAGTTTTGTTTCTTGATCGAAGAAAGGGAAATCTACTCTAAGCGAGAACTACTCTATTGCAATAATGAAAAACACTGAAATTCAATGCTAAATCACACCATTTCCTAATTAATTGCCAAGAAACTATGCTTTGCAATAATGCTAAATTAACATGAACCAAATTATACTATCTAAGCATGGAAGTAAAGAGAATCAAACATCACTAATGTGCATGTAAAGGGACTGAAATAACTCTATTTGTATCTTTGCCTTTTCATGCAAAATCAAGTATGAAAACTAATTTCTTTTGTTGATGTGGCAGGTGAATTAAGGATGTTGGAGGATGGATGGAAGGGTTAGGAGATGGTTGGATGGTGCAGGAGACCCTTGGTGATATTTTGTGGCTTCCTAGATGTTTTCCCTCAATTCATCCTCAAAACATACCATTACAGGAAAACCTACATGATGTACTAGAAACCTACACGATTCCCTGTAAACCTACAGGATACAGCCGAGAGAAAAATGGGAGGTGTTGGAGGTGATGGGAGGCTCAGAGAAGGTGATATATGGGTGGCATGAAGTGAGAAAAGGTCTAGGATCACTGAAAAGTCAATAGTAACGATAGAAGATGGTTGGCTTCACTCAATGTGCTTGGAAGAATTCCTATGTAAAATAATGAAAAATAGTGAAGGAAATGGTGAAAACAAGGAATGACTATGGTGGATGAAGTGGAAGGTGGTTATTGGCTTTGAAGTCTTTGTCTACTCCTAAAGCACCTACTATGCATAAAACATGTAGAATTTTCAAAAAGCTATGTAAACAAGAAGCATTCTCATAAGCTAGAATAGCAGAATTAATGGACTAACTACCTACATTATGCGTGAGGAAAGCTGCTGAAAGGAATGAAAGCATGGATGAGATCTATTACAGGAATGAGGATAGAAGAGATGGAAATGAAATCCTACTTTGCAAAATTGATCAAATGCTAACTTAAATAGAGTAAACTCTAAAGCTCATACAAGAAATCGAAATCTGTGTTTTTGGGGCCGCATAAGGGTCCCTTCCTCAAACCATGATCCTAAAGGGAGGAAATGAGGCCAAGAAACCTATTTATAGCCTTTTTCTGCTCCTTTTATCCCTTCTAACCTACTATTGAGGTAATGAACGAATGGAATCAAACTAATAAACAACTAATTCCATCTACACTACTTACAATGAAAATACATCTAAAGGCAAATTAACAATGAAGCTATGAGACTAATATAAACATATAGATAGAAGAAAGAGGAGCCTTGGCTGCTAGGGTAGGGCCTTAAACCAAGAGCTTCAGCCTTATGATTCAACTCAGTGGTGGCTCAAAACAAAATTCATTCTTATTACCAAAATAGAAAATTACATGAATAAAACTTCCACAAGTTTGGAGCCCAAAAATAACTTAGAGTTTTACAACATAAATTTGAATCCTAATGAGGCTCTAGGCTTCTCTAATTATAAAATTGAAGTCCCTAATGACTTCCTTAAAATTAGGGAGGCTGAAATCCCAAACTCGAGATAAAATAACTCTTTGCCTCTCACTTGTTTGACTGCCTTCTAATGCTCATGACTTGGCTACTTGCACTCCAAGCTAGTGTGATAAATGGAGGAATATTCAAATGGGGGAGGAGTAAATGAGGATTATTTACCTCATAAAATCCCTCTCCCTTGTCCCATTTGAGTTTTAACCTTAGTCTTTTCCAAACTTCCTTGATTTTCTCCTCCAATCCTACAGTCAATGCATACTAGTCCACTAGTCATAATATCCAACTCTAACTCATCTCATAAAAAAAGAATAATAAAAAACATGTAATAAGTTGTGAGAAAAGTTGGTTTGACTAAGCTAGGAGGTGAATTAAGGCCCATATAAATACCCAATGATGAGGCTCATCAAGGACCATGGGATGTCAAAACCTAGATCATAAAAGCCACCAATAGTAATTGACTATTTTACCTCAATTCTATTTTAATTATTAATTGATTTATTTCTATTTCTATTTTTATGTAACTTGAGCGAGTCAAAAATGTTTACATAATAGGATAGAATAGGACAAACAATTACAACATGTCTTTCATACTGGGTTGGAGGGCGCCTCTCGACACAATTATGGATAAAATAGCACAACCATGTTAATTAAATGGTTGATAAATGTTGATAGCTATGGAGATTCACGCTCACTTTACCATGGAAATTTTTAACTTGTAAATAGATTTTGTTACAATACCATGGCTTATCAATACCACATAACTAGTATGACATGTGTTGATATGAAAAAAAATAAACAATCAATTAATTTGAGATAAATCAATTAAACGAGTATAACTAACTTGGAGATAAATCTTAATCATTGATCTATGTATGAATATTCCAACATATTCTATAGAGGGTAAATATCCAATAGCCATTTAATAATTACTAATAACTTAGAGGTGCTCTCCACCCTAGTATGCAAGAGATGTTATAATGTCTTGTCCTATTATGTAAATAGTTTGTCTCAATCTAACTACATAAAAATTTAAACTAAAATTAAATTAAGTTGAGAAATAGCTAGCAATTGCATCGCATATTACAAAGGAAAGGTCGTATGTCAGTAGCATAGGGAAGAGTAGCATTGATGAAAGAAGATGTGATATGTTATTCGATTGAATTGAATATTTAAATTATGAATATGAATTACTTTATTTAAAAAAATAAATTGGGCTTGGAGAAATGTTTGGATAATGAAATAAGTTAAATAAATCAATGCAAATGTAAACATGATCATATCAATAGCATTAAAGTCTCTTACCATTATTGTACTACAATAACCTATGTAAATCAATGTAGATAAAGAATAAGTTTTGTGTTGTGTGGAATGAAAATATCTACATTTTGCAATGCAAAAGGCTTGACAATATACTTGAATGAGTAAATAGTTCATCTAAGTCTTGGCTCATTAATATACCTTAACTCAGGCTAGGAATATGATGTTTTTCTTTGGTATATCTTTCTCAGACCAACAATAATTATTCTTTTATGCATGCCCAGTCCTAGGTAGTTGGTAGTGTTGTATCGCACAAATAGTTTTCAATTATTTTGGTCATTTTGTGGAATTCTGATTTTAGTTGTTAGTATTTAATAAATGGAAAAGGGAACACAATGAAAAAATCCAAAGATAAGTCTGGAAGTTTATCTATTATATTGTGCAAGGTAGCTCATCATTAGTGATCATGTGCATCCATTTGGCATGGTCAACTAAGATGTGGACTTAGAGTGCCTTGTCAACTATGATAAACAAATTCAAAGGGCTTCAAAATATATAAAGTGACCTTTAAAATTTATTTGAAGGCAACTTGGAGTAGCTTAATAGTTGGGACATTGGAAGCTCTGATTGCTTCAATGTTGTTGTTTTATTTTTGTGAAAAATATGATAAATTTCACCCTACGTTTCCCCGTAACATAAACCTAGTCATGTATGCACTTAAGTATCATAGCCCACAGACCCAGTATCACAACCTACATATATTTTTCTCTTCTTGCATTAACTAGCACTACTCTAGGAGTATGCAATAAGATTTCCTCAAAACTCTAGAGTTCTTCAAGCTTTGAATCATTGCTTTGGTCCAAGACTTGGTCTTGCAAACATTTAAGTTGCAACAAGAGAGTGAAACAGATTAATGGGCATTCTCAACAATGTCTCATTTTTTTCTTCCTCTAAAGTATCTATTTTAGACACTACGATAGGACCAAGATTTCCTTGGGGAAAAATCTTCTCTTCATTCAAATTGTTTCCTTGTCTTCAACATGTAAGCTGATTTTCATCTCCAAACTTCACAAACAATCTTTCTTGACAATGAATAGAAGCCAACTCATTTTATTTTTTTTGAAATTAATTCTGTCTTGGCCAAATTGATATCTTATCTTATCTCGTCGATTCATTAAGTATAGTCAATTTCCTTACTTAGCTAGCGTGACTCGTTCAATTAGCAAGTCAGCTTTCTTCAAGATTATTTGTTCGATTTTGTCCCAAACAAATTGTTCTCACATTTGATAATTTTACTCCACAACAACTCTAATGCCTTAATTGGGTCTCCCTCCCCTTACGTTGGATTAATTCCTACATTTTAACAGATCCTTTTTATTAGCAAAGAAATAAGCAAAGAATTTATCATAGCTTTCTGTGGTCTTCAAAGAGAGTTTAGTAAAGAGACTTTGCAAGGTTCTCTGGGGCTTTCTCTTAACTCATTAGAACTTCATAAGAACCATGACAAGAAAAGATACACAATAGGTGTGGGGTTAAACTTACTTCATTTTAACTCTGATTTTCCTCAAACATGTATCTCTTGAATGAAGTCCTAATAGCATGCACTTTGAAACAATTCAAGTTATTCATGAAGAAGTTCTAGTATAAGAACAAATGTGAATACACTACAACATTCTAAACATACTCGAATGCAGAATTACAATACATGTCAATTATTGAATGCACATTTATTATTCAACATCTATACAACCTTAAAAACAAACATTTCCCCTATGTAAGAGAATCAAGACTACAATACAAAGATCAACTTAAAGAGAAACCACAATGGAATTTGGTAAACAGTATTTACAACCATATGTATTTTTCACAACATGGTAACCTCCCATGTCCCAAATCTAAGAAAATCTAAGATCCTCTTATCATTCTTCCCACCCAGAGCACTTTCAAGGCACTCTATCATTATTCAATTTTGATATGCATTTATAACAAAACTCATAACGACATCTAAAACAAGACCAACCTCCATATGTTTCAGTTATCCTTATGGTTTAATAAATAAATGATGCCTCTTATATTTCCAGTATTAAACAACAAATTTCAATGAAAGATTCACCATAGGTGAGGGAAAGATATTAGATAAGTGGTTTTCAAATACTAGGTTTTCCTAAGCTAAACACATTCCAAGAAACGATTTTGTTGAGAAATGGACATTTAGTATGTAGCTTTGCTTTCCAATTAGACCTATTTAGGCATCCATATACACACAGTAAATATATCATAACCTACAACTAAGGTTAGAAATCTCTTTTTCAGATTGGAACCAATTATATTGACCAACAAGAAATAGGTTATAATGAAAAATGTTTATTCAACAAAAATGATTTTTACGAGTTTACTCACTTGCAAATCATGTGATAGCATCCAAATATTTTTTCAACAATTCATCCTTGTTTTCCGCACCCTCGCCAATCTTTCTGTCTGGCCAACTTTAATATCAATTAATCATCTTTGTCCCTCTCGGAAGAAGACATTTGTCGTAGACATTAGCATCATTTCCTCCATTAAACTAATCAATATAGAGAATTGGCATGCTTCTTATTGTCTCACTTAAATACTATGTGAAATAGTACCATATGTTTCAGTTCTCCTTGTGATTCTTATATTTTCATTATTGAACAAAAAATTTCAATGAAAGATTCACCAAAGGCGAGTTAAAGATATTAGATAAGTAGTTTTCAAATACCAGGTTTGCTTAAGCTAGACACATTTCAAGAAATATTTTTGTTGAGAAATGAAAAATTAGTATGTAGCTTTGATTTTCAATTGGAAATACTTAGGAATCCATGTACACACAATAAATATATCTTAACTTAGAGCTAAGGTTAGAAACATATTTTTTAGATTGGAACCAATTATCTTCACTAACAAGAAATAGGGTATTATCAAAAATATTTATTCAACAAAAATGAATTTTACCATTTTACTTACTTGCAAATCATGTGACAACATCTAGACATTTTTTCAACAATTCATCCACATTTTCTACACCATTTCCAGTCTTTTTATTTGGGAAGCTTAAGAGAAATACATATTCTTTGTCCCTTTTGAAAGAAGACAAATTTTCATATACAATGGCTTATTTTCCTACATTAATATGATCAATACATAGAATTGACATGCCTCTTGTAGCCTAAATTGAATACTCTGGGACAAAGTATGGTTTATTGTCTGATTGGGCAAAGTTTAGTTCTCTTGGTTGATTAGCTTTTTCCTTAATTGCCTTGAGTAACCGATTAGGAAAATCAAGGAGCGTATAATAAATTTTAACTTAATACATATCTAGGGAAAACTAAATTCACACATTTCAATTGTTTAGAGGATTTTTTTTTAAGGCTTGCTAAAATAGTCGTCTAATATCTGTGCTACTATTTTGTAGTAACATACTCAATTTACCTCGTCTGCATCTCTAGTGAATACGGATCCAACACAATATCAATTTGGAACTCGGTTCCAAGTGTATAACTCTCTTGGACAATTTTCAAATTAATGAATCACAAAGAAATCCCTATTTAGATGATAGTGTAGAGGCAATTTCTTTTCAAGGAGAAAGAAAAATACATTCATAATTTCTTATAAGGACTACGTATTGTGGCTTTCTAAGGATGCAATGCTTCACATTCAGAGTAGAATCTAATTTATACTCTTGAATTCTATGAACACCAATGTTCTAATCATAAATGACTCTAGATTATGACTAGAAAAATCCTATATTTAGTGATTGATTGTCACTTAAGAGGCCTCAAAATACCAGCTTCTCTTCCACGTACAAAGATGAGTGTAACTAAGAGTTTTCCCACTTTAAGCATGAGTTATGTTATTACACCATCATCCATCCTACATCTTTAAGATTCATGTCCTGAAGCATATGCCTACTCAAAAAGAAAAGAAGAAAATAAATCTAAACGAAAAGGATGACAAAGAATGTTAGCAACTGTATCTCGATGATGACAATGTAAAAATCGTTGCCAATTAGAAAACTATTGATTTAGAGAAGAGAAACATTATTTGTCTAAAAATACTAAAATAGGAGCCTATCCTCCATCAAAGGACATGAAAGATACAAATACCAATCTTTTATGCTCAAGGGTAATAGTTATATGTCAAGCCCCCACCCCTACAAGTGATATGAAATGACTTAATTAAACCAAACACCTCTAATTCCAATAAGGAATTGGTTCCCTCTACAAATATTAACCTCCCACCTTTTTCAATACAGTTAGTTACATTGCATGAGGTTAAAAAGAAGGAAAAAGAAAATAGGCAAGAATGAGTACTTTTTAGAAGGGACAGAAATGAAATGTAAGTTATGTATGTAATATTACTCTTGTATGTGCACTGTCCATATGAAAAGTGTAATTTCCATTCAATTTTTTAATAGAAATGGAAACTTTTCATTGGAAATAAAAACAGGTTTAGCAAAAACCCTGAGATGAGTACATGTTGAGAAATATAGGAATGCAAAACAAAATAAACTAAAGTATGAAATCATATATATTCATAAAATGTAAATTAAATTGTAGTTTGCAATCATTTTCATAGAAACTGCAATCATTGGCAAAGAGGCATATCTAAATATTCAAATAGAACTTGTATACATCTTCACCATATTCAAAAACTACCAACTAATATTCAAGGTCTCTATATATATCTTCAACATATTGAACACCTTTCCAACTGTTCTTGAAGTCCCCATCGTCAATGCCTAGGAGAACCAAGATGCAGTCTCAATGTATATCCTAAAATAAACCTTGTGGTTATCAATCATATTCACCCCACTTATATAACACGTAAGCACAAAGTTAGATTAGCACTATTAAACTTGCAGAGTTATTGGTTTGGGATGTGGTCACCTTTCATTTATGTCTATTCACGAATTGAACTATTGATAAAAAAAATAGATCTTGCTTTGACCTCCTAGAGTTGCAGTAAGTGAGTGATTACAAAGACATAAGTGCACAATATGGGGAATTCAAGATAGACCCTGCTTCAAGCTCCTAACATTGAAATGGGTGATTATGCTCTAGATTTCCATGTTGTAAGTTGGATAGGTATCTTTAATACCCCATATTGTGCACTTGAATCTGTGTTAGCGTTGATGGAAATTGCAGTATCATCCCATGTAAGCACTGACATTTTTTAGCATTCCTTCTCACTACACCTTTGTTTGTCAACCTTCACGACAAATCCCTCTACTATGGATTGTTGGAATCAAAATGAAGAAGACAAAAATAGTGAGATCCCTTTTTTGGGATTGTTGAAATCAAAATGAAATATAAAAAGAATGAGCTCCATACTTAGGCTCCCAAAAAGCATAGAAAATAATGAGATTCCTAGAACAAAAGGAAAGAAACAAACTAAACATGCCCAAAACTATAAAATACTAGGTATAAAGGTTGAGAAAATAGGTATGTCACAACAGAGGTATTACCTAGTTGCTAGCTCAATTCCCATGGAGGTTTTCCTTTAAAAACCTTAGACCTTGCTTAACAATTTAAGGTTGATACATTTTATGTTTTTTTTTAAATGTACCTGAGTGTTGGAACCGGCTCCCCTATTGGCATTCAAAACCAATCTTACTCCAAACCTCCTGGAATAGTAGCCAGCCCCCAAGTTGAGGATAGGATGTTTCAAGCAGAGACCACAAAATACAACAAAAAAATCACAAAAACAAAGACCCAACTCCATAAAGACGAGACTAGGTAGAAAGGATTTTTTTCCTATGTATGACGTAATAAATAACATCAAAAAAAATTCTTCATGAGCACAATTTTTTTTATATTGTATGAGTATTCAGAGCTCCAAAAAGATTAACAATGTCTCCTAAGATGCTTATATCATTGATGTTGGATAAATGTGCCTTCTATTTTGGCGTTGCCATTCTAGGGCGTACCATTTGCATGCATCACTCTAAGAAAACACAACCTAGGAAATCTAATTTGAGATACCCACTCTAAGGTTTTAAGATACCAATTTACCCTTTGCTGTTGCAACTAGGTTGGAAACAATGCAACCTTTCTTGATCTAGCAGGCGGTTTTTCCATGCACTCAAGAGTACCCAAAACAATGTCCCAAACATAATTAAAATGCCTATTATTATATATTTTAAAGGGAGTCCAACAAATCCAACAAAAAAAAACAAAATGAATACCCTTTCCATGGAAAACACATTCGTTATGGGTGTGCTAAAATTTGGTAAGTCTGGACTATTTTAGAACACAAGAAAGAAATTTGACTATAGCAGCAAAAAATTACCCTAGCATCAATGATAAGAGAGATTCTCTCAAAACTTGTGCTCAAATAGATGACTATAGAATAAAAATTAAAGGATTTATAATGAACTTCAACATTGGAACTCGATATTGCATACTCATTTTCTATGTTTGCTTCAAAAATGCATGTTTCGGTCATTATCAAGGTCTATAAATGTCAGACCCCTGCTCAACACTTTTCTATTTTCTTTTATATATCATGGGCCATTTAGTTGAACTCTCTATGTCGCAGACCTGGATTTTTCTGAAGAAAGGATTTCTTTGCTCATTTACAGAAGGTCCAGAGCAACAGTGGGGTTGTGTGGGTTTAAGTGAATGTCCAAAGGAGTAGTGGGGCTATGTGGGTTGAGAACACAAGGTACCAAGGGAGCAATGGGTAGAGAATTAGAAGTGACCGGAATTCCATCGGAATGCCACAACCAAAAATAAAAAAATTAATCATGAGTAAGTTAGTTAAGGCAGAGTAAATGAAGGAGTTTCACAACCGCTAATGAATGTAACTACATTCCATTGATCCAACAACGGAAACTATTTTGATCATCTACCACATAGCATTGATGGCTCACGAAGGAACACAATGTCCGGGAGCAGAGTTATTCCCAAAGAGACACCTTACGTCGTATTTATAATTATAATTATTAAATTAAAATAAAATAAATAAATTTACCATTGGTGATTTTTGGGTTCAATGTTTTGACAATCCATGGTTTTGTTAATGGTATTCTTATATAATATATATATATATATATATATATATATATATATATAAACCATTATAGATCCATCCTAAGACACAATTTATAAGCCTTGAGAGGGATCAAGTCTCTCAAGTTGCTCACTCAAAAAAGGTTTTCACTTTGTAAGATATTTGTAGTTGAGATAGATCTAGGTTGATTAAATTGACACTCAAATTTTTCACTAAAAAAAGATGTTTTTACTTAGAGAGATATCGAGAGTTAAGATCGATGGGAATTTTAACCTTTAATTAAAAAATCAAATAAATTACAAATAAATAAATAAAACTCATTATTGCAACAATTTATATAGTTAACTCACATCGTTAAAACTATATGTATTAAGAGTCCATATGGAGCATTTCAATTAGTGATTGTCTTGTAGAAGTATTGTTCAAATCATGATATTCAAGATTCAAATTCCCCATAGGTCAAACCAAATCATATTGTGAAAAAATATTTTACTTTAAAATTTGGAAATTGATGTTATAAATTCTATTAAAAATTTTAGTTAAAGATATTTCACTTAAAAAAAATGGTAAAAGATTCATAAACTTTGAAATTTTAGCTTTCAAATTTATTTGAAAGATAAAGTTGCTTTTATTAATTAAAATTTAGATTAAGTTATTTTAATTAAAGGAAAATATCCCAATATTTTCATTTTGAAATAATTACTAACACATATTTTGAATTCCTTCCATTTTCAAAGTTATGTGAAAATAAGACTTAAATTTTTAAATCTGTAAACGTGAAAATTATTAAATATTAAAAATTCTTAATCTTCTAACCTAGTCCTAACTAATTCTTTGTCAAAAAAAACTCAGATAAATAATGTTTTTTTCCAAATAAATAATTATTTATTTAAAAAACAAAACATATCCCAATAAAGAATAATGAAAAAAAACCAAAGATACCTAATAAAAAATGATGGAAAATGATTTTTCCCAAATAAATAATCAGCAATTTTAATAAAAAAATACGGTTATTCAGGAGCCTTATAAAAATAAGAATACCTAAAAGGCAATGATGGAAAATAATTTTACCGAGTAAATGGTCAAACATTTTAGTCAAAATGATCAAATATTTTGTCAAAAGTCGCTGAATGACCTTAAAACACTCTCTCGAAATTTTTAATATTGATCTATAGGCTATTA